>PVJC01003387.1:0-57028 GCA_004026665.1 Murina feae
TGCTTTCTCATTTAGCTAAACTTTTTCCAGCCCAGTGAAGCACCCCAACTTCTCTTTCAGGTAATTGTCAGCAACACAGCAGTAAATATCAACATGAAGCAGATTATTATTGTAGATCACAGGGAGAACAAAGGGTGAAATATTTAACTATATTCTGCACAGTGAGAAAGCCTGAAGTCATCTTCAAGTTCCACCATTTCTCACTTCTTTCTAAACTTTTAGAAAGTTTAGAAACTTGACTTGACTGAAAAGAAGTAAGAAATGGTGGAACTTGAAAATGACTTCAGGCTTTCTCACTGTGCAGAATATAGTTAAACACTGCTGCAGCCCTAGCTGGTTTGGCTCAGTGGATAGAGTGTTGGCCTGCAGACTGAAGGATCCCAGGTTTGATTCTGGCCAAGGGCACATACCTGGGTTGTGGGCTCAATACCCAGTAGGGAGTGTGCAAGAGGCAGCTGATCAATGATTCTCTCTCATCATTAATGTTTCTGTCTCTCTCTCTTTCTCTCTTCCACTCTGAAATCAATACAGAAATTTATTTAAAACAAAACAAAACAAAACAAAACAAAAACACGCTGCAGTTATATATTTTACCCTTTGTTCTCCTTGTGTGATCTACAATAATAATCTGCTTCATGTTGATCTTTACTGCTGTGTTGCTGACAATTACCTGAAAGAGAAGTTGGGGTGCTTCACTGGGCAGGAAATAGTTTAGCTAAATCAGAAAGCAGGTCTAATTAAGCAAGTTTATTCTATATCCATAAAAAGCTAAGTTGACTTGCACATGTGCAATACATATAAAGCTCTCGCTGGTATCAGTCGCATGTGCATATTTCCATCTGTCATTGTCAATTGTGAATTTGTTTGACAATTCTATTATAGAGAAGGGTGAATAGTGATATTAAAATATTTCTTCTAATTAATTTCTGTTTAATGTGCCCAAATTCGTGCACTGGGCCACTAGTATTGAATGAGAAGTATCCCAAGATGCTCAAACATGCTATAGTGTAAGGGTTCAGTTTCATGCAGTCACAGGAGGCAGCCAGCGCTTGGTCCCCACCCTCAGCCCGGCTGTGGCTGAGCCCCTCAAGACTCCAGATTTATCAGCTGAAAGCTATGTTTCAGCTGAAAGCTATCTTCTTTTTGGTGGTTCTTGACCACCCAGGATCTGTGAAGTCTCTACTAAAGGTTCATAAACTATTCTCCATGTTTCCCCAAATCAACACCGAATGGTTCATTTGCCCGTAAATAAAGGAGCAGATTTATTTGCTTTTGGCTGGAGTTACATGCTTTCCTCTCATGCTGAACAGAAGTCGATCGGCAGTTCATGCATCTTTGATTAATTTAAAAAACAGAGGCTGGGAGAGGAAAGTGAGTGGCCTAGCAAGGGGAAGGGTAGGTCAGAGAGGCCCCGGGGGAGGAAGTCAGGAAGTCCCAGGAGGTTCCCGAGGGCAGGACCCTGGAGGGGAAACCCAGGGCAGGAGTGGTAGGGGTGGGGGCCAGCTGTTGAGGGAACCCTGGGCAAACAATGGCCTCATTAAGGAGAGGGTGTGGGTGGGGAGGAGCTGGGCAGAGCTGCAGCCAGTGAATCTACTCTCCTCCACCCAAGCCAATGGCCCAATTGTCCTCCTCTGGGAGAGAGCTGAGGCATGGGCCTGGGAACTGCAGCGCTCTTGCCCAGAGGGACACCACGGTGGTCACAGCCTCTTTGCCTGGCCCCAGAATGACTCTTCTGTAATCCATGCTGAGGGTTCAGGCCACAGCAGGGGCTACCTGGTCATAGCTCCCAATGGGCAGTTCAGGGTATGGGTACCCACAAGAGGCCCTCTGAAAAGGGGTTCTGATTTGCCTCCTGCTCACTTCTCGGAAACCAAGGCCCTGGATAGGTTGGTCTGAGACTGGAGCTATCTCAGTTTCCACTTGCCCTGCTGTGCTGTGGCCGTGGGCCAGCTGCTTGGATTCTTGGGTCTCAACTGCTCCAGCTATGAAAGGAGAGGAGTTGAGCTACAAGTGCTTCACAGCTGGGCTTTGTCATCAGGATGACTGGGCTGCTACTGGCTGCTAGTGGGCAGGGACCGGGGATGCTATCTTCCCGCAATGGCCAGCCCAGCCCTGCTTGGCCAAGAGGTATCCTGCCTTCGCGGCAGAGAGAGCCCCTGCTGAGAAGCGCTCAGGGATCAGTGCTTTTCACCACTGGTGTTGTTATAGTAAGACGATCTCGTTTTCTAATGATGTGGCCTGTGGGAACTCAGCTGATAAAACAGATGAGAGGGGAATGTGTGGTTAGGCTGGGGTGGGCCCAGAGCCCTACCCTCCCGAATGCTTATGTCCCATAGTGGCCCCTGACCAGTGCAAACCCTCTCCAGAGCTCCATGCAGCCGACTGGGCTCTCTATGGCTGTTCTGGTGCCTGTTCTGATCCGCTGGACATCTGATGGAATTGGTCCGTGGCTGTGCTATGCACCCCTGAGTGTACCCCATGGCTTTTTATTTTGGTTTAATTGTTAGAGGTATGATGGACAGATGAAGCTTGGGGTTAACCTCCGGTGGCTGTGAATGGTCCCTGACCTCCTGGGCCTTCCTGGTATTGACAGGCTGACTCGGCATCACAGGGCACACCTGGCAGCCAGGAGAGGCAAGAGGTTCCCAAATTTGCAGTGGAGAGCTATCACCTTGGAAACGGGTTAAAAGACGCATTCCGGTTGCTGGGCCACCTGCAGGTCCAGTTCAATGCAAGTCACTCCCAGGTGGTTCTGATGCACTGGCCTGGAGACCAGGATGAGAAAGGCTGGGGGGGTAGGGGGGGAAGGGGGTGCGTGGATGTGCCCCTCTTCCAGGCCTCCCCTGCTGGTCACAGCCCCTCTCCAAGGCTCCTGGGCCTCCTTGAGGCTACAATGAGAACTCTTCCTTCTGGAATCTCCACACAGCCTGCCCCCGCTGCCTGCGGGGATGTTTAGTCATGTCCATCTTACCTTGCCCAGCACCCAGCTCAGGGCTCTGATTAATAGTGATGTTGGCAGACATTTGCCTGTCCAGGCACAGTGCTAAGTGCTTTATTATCTCATTTAAACCTCTCCACAATGCCAAGAGTTGGATGTTATTGTCATCCCTGTTTACAGATGAGAAATCGGAAGTGATTGGGGAACTTGCCCAAGGTCACTGAGCTGGGACTCTTCCAGCGGGATTTGACGCCAGCGCACACATTCCAAACACAGGCAGGACAGCCCGCCCATCTCTCCATCTGGGAGTTCATCATCACCCCCGTCAGTCTGACATGGTGCTATTATTAGTGTCATTATTAATGAGGACTTGAGTCTTAAGACCTGACCGGGGCTGGTGCTAAAGGAGAGATCCTGGTGTGGCTGAGAACTGCTGGCGTCCTGCTGGGAATGATTCACCTTTATAGCGAGCTTGGGAGTCAGATCTGTTATTCTGTTTCATTCTACTGCAACGGAGGGAGCTGTGCACAGTCAGTCCCATTATACAGGGGAAACTGAGGGTCAGTGGTGTTGAGCAGCTTACTCCAGGGCACCCAGGCGGCAGCGAGGGAGCTGGAATTGAACAAGGCTCTGGCTCCATGCTTTCCCACCGTCCCATGAGTGTGGATGGTGCCGAGGTCAGGAAAGGTTTAGGTCTTTTTAGCCTGAGATATGTCCCTCCCAGCCCCCCCTGGAGGGCTCTGCAGACAGCTCAGGGTGAGACAGAGGCCCATGCCCTCTTGACCGGGCTGTGGGGCCAGGCAACTCCGGGTTAGGAAAAGGTGCATTCTTTCCCCTCCACTCGCATTACCCAGCCTCTGACTTCCTGGAATTTTTGTTAAAATTCCAAATTGCTTGGCAATAAGACCTCTTCCCCACAGTTTTTGCAAGCACACAGGAATAAAGTACCCTTCAGCTTCCAGACTGCACACTCTCACACCCTCTCCCGAGTTCACCTGATGCCAGGGCCTCTTTTGGAGAAAGCAGGTCTGAGAGGAAACCAACGGTTAGACACGTGGGCAGGACAGCCAGACAGAGCTCGGTTGTCACTCCCTGGGCCCCAGCTCATCTCTGAGGGAGGCAGAAAGGATCCCAGGCTCGACGCAAGACCCCAGTACACGTCCCCAGCCTGCCACTTCCTGTGCAACCTTGGGGTTACACTGACCCTCTCTGAGTCCCAATTTCCCCATCTTTTAGAGGAAAATGATAATGCTCTTCTGTTGAGAGGGCCAGATGGGATCATGTATATGAAGAGGTTTTATTACTATCATTGTTTGATGACCTAAAGGTCAAGTTTGTTTAATAAAACTGCAATGATGGACATTTTCTATATCTGTGCTCTCCAATTCAGTTGCTAACCACACGTGGCTACTGAGCACTTGGAATGTGACTAGTGCTACCGAGGAACCAAATTTTAAATGATAATACAGTGGTTTTTTTTTAGTGAGATGAAATTTACATTACGTAAAATTATCTGTTTTAGAGTGACCAATCCAGTGGCATTTAGTGCAATCATAATGTTACACACCCACCACTTCTATGTGGTTACAAAACGTTTTTGTCCCGTCTCAAGGAAACTGTTCGCATTAAGTAGTTTCTCCCCATTGCCCTTCCCCTAGTCCAGTGGTTCTCAACCTTCCTAATGCCACAACCCTTTAATACAGTTCCTCATGTTGTGGTGACCCCCAACCATGAAATTATTTTCATTGCTACTTCATAACTGTAATTTTGCTACTGTTATGAATCACAGTGTAAATATCTGATATGCAGGATGTATTTAGGTGACCCCTGTGAAAGGGTCATTTGACCCCCAAAGGGGTCTCGACCCACAGGTTGAGAACCTCTGCCCTAGTTTCTGGAAACCACCAAGCTACTTTCTGTCTCTATAGATTTGCCTCTTCTGGACATTTCATGTGAATGCAATCATACAGTGTGTGATCTTCTGTGTCTGGCTTCTTTCACTTAACAGAATGTTTTTTGTTTTTGTTGTTGTTTTTGTTTTTTTAGAGAGAGAAAGAAAGACAGAAATATCAATGTGAGAGAAACACAATGTGAGAGGTTGTGCTTCCTGCACAAGCCCTGACTGGGGCCAGACTGGGTAGGAGCCTGCAACCGAGGTATATACCCTTGACTGGAATTGAACCCAGGACCCCTTGGTCTGTAGGCCCATACTCTATCCACTGAGCCAAACCGGCTAGGGCGACAGAATGTTTTTGAGGGCTACCCACACTGTAGCATGTATCAGTTCTGCATTCCTTTCAAATGGCTAATAGTAATTTTAGCTCATTTAAATTTAAATAGCTCATGTGGCTGATGGCCACTGTGTTGGACAATCAGCACCTCTGAACTTCTAGGCAAGTGAGGAAACAGCACCTCCAAATGCCTGCTGAGAGCTGAGGGTCCCTGTGGGGGAGGCAGAGAAGGCTGAGACAGGCTCCCAGGTTCCCCAAAGGAGCCTGCAGCTGTGGCCGATGACTGCCATGCTACTTGTGTTGTGGATGCTAACTCATTCCGTCCCCGCAGCAGCCCTCGATGTAGGTCTGTCCTACCACCATCCTGTTTACAGAGGGGAAGGCTAAGGCTCAAAGTGATTAAGTCACACAGCTGGGAAGTGGGAAGGGATGGGCTATGAACTTGGGTCTGGTGCCTTCTTAGGGCCCATGATCTTCACTACTGGGCTACACAGTCTTTTTAGCTTGATCCAGGAGCTGCCCAGATAGAGGCAGATCCAGGACCCCAGCTGCACCCACACAGACCCGCACAGATGTGCACAGACGCCCACACCACGAGGCAGGCTTCCTAGTGCCATCCGTGTCAGCCTTTCTGAACTGAGAACCGCCTGGAATGTGGGTGCCTCTTTGGGAGTCAGGAAAGGGTGGCGGAGGGGACACCTCTGAACAGGATTAGGGAGTAACCTCCATCAATTTCCCATCATTTATCAATGAGTAACCTGGCCTGTCGGGGCTCCCGGGGCCCTCTTTGGCCCCCCACTATTAATTGATCTGGGAAGGAGACTCTGTTAATTGCAGACCCAGAGTAAACAGGCTGGGATAAATGGGGCTGATAGCAGATAGCTTTCCTCGGCTGTGCTGCCCTTTGCCCTTTGGGAAGGGGCAGTGGGAAGAGGCAGAGAGGGAAGGGGAAGGAGTGGTCCTAGGAATGTCTTTGGAGTGGGGGTGGGAGGCCTGGCTCCCTGGGGCCCCAAAGAGTCAGGATGTGTGTCCTTCTGGGAATACAGTTCTGCTGGGCTCCCTGCTGGCTGTGCCCTGCCAAAGGGAAGGGGCCAGCGAGACTCTGCTGTTCGCCCTTTTCATCCCTCCCCTCGTCTATCCATCTCTTTACCCCTCCCTTTTTTTAAAAAAAAATATTTTATTGATTTTTTACAGAGAGGAAGGGAGAGAGAGAGTCAGAAACATCGATGAGAGTGTAGCATTGATCAGCTGCCTCCTGCACACCTCCTACTGGGGATGTGCCTGCAACCAAGGTACATGCCCTTGCCTGGAATCGAACCTGGGACCTTTCAGTCCTCAGGCTGACGCTCTATCCACCGAGCCAAACCGGTTAGGGCTAGCCCTCCCTTTTAACATCCTTTCTTCTGTTCATCCACTCCCCCTTTTATCAATTTGTTTTTGTTTCCTCCTCTCTCATCTCATCCCTCCATTCTCCCCTTGTTCTAGCTACTCATCTGAAACTCCACCTCCTCCTCTCCTCTCTCCCTCCCCCGCCTCTCTCTCCCTCTCCAGCCCTCACTCATCTCCATATCTTTCCTCCTCCCTCTATGGTGCACACGTGTTTCTTGAGAAAGCCAGGGAAGAGACTGCTGGGAGTCCTCTGAGCCCAGGTCTGAGATTGGTGAGTGCTCCATGGGTTCTGAGTCTGGCCCCTGCATGGCTCTGGTGCAGTAACTGGCTGACTGCAGGCATGCTGGCCCTGACTCAAGGTTAGATGGGGTCTCTCTTCTCATCTGGTACCCCTTTCTCAGCCCTAAACTGTGACCCTGTAACTGGCAGCCTTTCTCCCGGCGCTGAGCCTGCATTTGGGGCTGGTTCTGTGAGCAGCAACACACATCAACATGAGCCCATTGGTCAGAATTTGGGGTCTGACCCTCCTCTGGGATCCCAAAGCATGACGTGGGACAGTCCCAATGGGTCTTTCCAGAAGTTGTTTCATCCTAACAGTGCAATGTGGAGGGCGAGAAGCAGAGATTGCCTTATCGCTGGTACAGATGTGGAAATTGAGGCTGTTTGCCGAAGCCTAACAGCAAGATAAATAAACCCCAGGACCCATTCTCAAATCACTCAATAAAATAACTTTACATCTGCGACCCTGTTTCCAAACCTGTGTCCATTTTAGAGATGAGGCACCTGAGGCAGAGTGGGGAGATGGCTTTCTAGCCAACCCATGGGCTGTCCCCTGGTGAAGACTTTGGCTAGCAAAGTAGGGCAGCTCAGTCCCAAGGTAGGCACAGCCCAAGGACTCCAAGAGCTAACCATGGCAGACTGTACACAGCTACCATGGCAGGCTGTAACCACGGCTACCATTCATTGAGCCCCCACTGCCCTGGGGCTTTCCACATTTGGTGGTAACTCAGCCAGTTGGGTTCAGGTAGGAGAGCAAGATGGCAGCTAGCGAACAGACCCTTTTGGTCCCCTCTCCTCCTGCACCCCACCCTCCTGTGAGCTCTTAGGTTGATCTGGGGGGCAGAATGTGTCCTCCCAGAGTCCTGCCACCACCTATTAATCCTTAACTGCTGCAGCTGGGAGATAAGATAGCACCAGCTCATTAATCAAGGCTGCCTGGTGGGGAGGCTGGGGGTGGGGTGAGACAACACCACCTCCCAGGTGGAGATAAGTCCCCTCCTCCTGGCTCCCTCAGGGTCTGGCAGTGGAGGATGCTGGGAAGTTTGGTCTCCGGTTCCAATCCCAGATGGGGATGGGCGGAGTCTACAGTGGGCACTGGGGCAGGGAAAGCTGGGAAAGGCAGCCTCTGTGTGCAGGCCAGGTTGAGAGGAGCCAGGAGACCTGGGTTCTGGCCTTAGTGCTTCCTTCCCTGCCCTAGATAAGCCACTGCACCTCTCTGGGCCTGACTGTAGGTCTAAACGGAGGGAGGGGGACCAGACTAGATGCCCTTTCACCATGAACGTGCTCAGTGACCAGTCCTGGAGCAGGTGAGAGGTGGGCTCACCTGACAGCAGGGAGAGGGCAGAGACACTGCCTTGGCTAAGGGACAACGGGCTGGGTGGGATTGTTCAAGGACTGTGTTAGTCACTGTCACCAGAGAGTGAGTGGGTGATGGTGGTAGTGGTGGGGCCTGGTGTGGGATAGGAAGCAGAAATAGGCCCTTGAGCCACTGTGCCCTTAAGGGAGCTATGAAATATCTGGGTGGAATCATGGACTTAGATTCAATCCAAGGCCTGCACCTTCCTGTGTAATCTTGGGTGGGTCACTCAACCTTTTGGCACCTCGGTTTCCCCATCTGTATAATGAGGAGATTGTATTCCCCTGTTGGGATTTTATTAGGGAAATAAATGTAAAGTGCTTAGCTCAGTGCTTGGCAGATGCAAGTGCTCAAGTAAATGTTAGTCATTATTCCTTCCTTCATGGCCAGCTCTCAGGGCCAGACCTTTTCAATCTCTGTGGCCAGAGATAGGGAGGAGACCGGGGCAGCTGGACCCCAAAGGATTTGCTGGTCCAAGGATGCTGATGATAAAGGGCATGCGTTATACTTTTATAACTAATAAATAACAAGTTTAAACAGCAAACATTTATGACCTCACAGTTTCTGTGACTCAGGAGTCCAGGAGAGTCGAACTCAGGGATCTTTAGAGCCACATGGACCTGGATTTGCGACTCAGGATCTCTCAGGAGGCTGCGGTCAAGATGTTGAGATGTTGGCAGGGCTGCTGTTTTCAGAAGGCTCGCCTGGGGCTGGAGGATTGCTCCCAGTTCACTCAGTGTGGCGCTGGCCAGAGGTCCTGCAGGCAGCTTGAGTGTCCCCATGACATGGTGGCTAGTGGCCCTGGTGGAAGTGCAGCACTTTTCATGGCCTGCTCTCTGAAGTCACACACCATCGCTTGCACTTCATTTTACTCATTGGAAGGAAGTCGCTGAGGCCAGCCCACACTCAGGGGGACGGAGGAATGTCAGAGACAGACACGTGCAATAACATGACAATAACACAACAATAACAGCTATTCTGTGCCTAGGTGCTGGGAACCTGACACACACGAGGGCGCATCCCCACAACTGCTTTCTAAATCAGGAATTATGCTTCTTTTATGGATTAAAATACAGTGGCTCAGAGAGGTAAGTGACTTGCTCATTCTGGGGCCCGGCCATTCCCTGCCCCAGGCGCCACCAGCTTCAGCCAGCCTGGGCTTTGAAGCCACACGAGACCACCTGGGGTAACAAGTCCTCCTTGGATGAAGAATTAGAAACACTCTGTGATGCACACAGGTTCGAGTATGTGAAGAGCAGGGACTTTTAGAGCCACATTGACCTGGGCTTGAATTCTGAGCCCACTGCTTTGTGTCTCCTCATCTGTATGGTAAAAGCGGGTGTCCATCTGCATGGCTGCTGCAAGGGTGGAAGAGGGTATGGGATGCTGTTTTTGTCAGGGGTGGGATCAGGTAGCTTTCGGGGCTGAGCTGCTAAAGGGCTGCCTTCCCTCTAGAAATGTGCTCTCCTGGTGGAAACTATGTCCCCCTTTCTGGTCTGGAGTCCTCCATTGAGGCCTTGCTCACCAAAGACAGAGCATCTGAGGCATGTGGTTGCTTTGCCAGCCCTGAGGGTAGGGGCTGAGCCCCAGGGCATGGGGGCCCCTCTGTAGGTGAGACTGAAGTCAAACTTCCTGGCTGGGAGCTCCTTCAAGCTTCTCCCTCCTGCCTTCCCAGCATTTTCAGGGTCTCAGCCTGGAGGGATCTCCATGCACTTACCCACTTCCACCAGCAGAGAGAGCAGGTGCTGTGTCTGGGAACCTGGGGAGCTCCAGGAGGCCTGGCAGGGGGACTCCTGTGGGGTGAAGTAGGATGATTTGGAGCAGAGCTGGCAAGGTTGGGGGTGCTGCCTCCCACCAAGGGAGTAATTCTGGAGCCCTAGAGCCCAGGAGATGGGGTTGTGGAAAAGGAAGAGAAAGGATGGTGTGTTCTGGGCCGGAGATGTCTGATCTCAGCTCCTGCCTCCCTTGGGATCCAGAGGAACGGAATGCATTGTTGTTCACTCCATAATCCATTCAGCAATCATGTAATAATCAGTAATAATTAATTTAATTTGTTCCTTGCATACCTGTCATGTGCCTGGCACCCGGCAGGCACTGGGAACCCATGTTAGATATGGACTTTCAAAGGGCTGACATTTGAGTTGGGGGCTAGGACAAGGCAAGATGGAGTAATTGCAAATGGGACATAAAGGAAATAAAGAGAGGGGTGGGCTTATGCCTCCACTCGCTCACCTGGATGACCACATGGGATTGAGTGGAGCCAGTCTGTGAGTCTGAGTGGGAAATGCCCTTCTGAGCCACGGGCTCCTGTCTTACCAGAAGTCACCATAAGGACCTGGCATGACAGCAGGAGGGGCATGTAATCCCTAGCCCCCAGCAGGACCAGCCATGGAGCAAACCCACCGGAGGCCTGGAGTCAGACGGGCCTGGCTGCTCGTCTGGCTTGATCACTTCCCAGCTCTGAGACCTTGGTTGGCTAAGACACCTGACTGCTCCGTTTCGGCATCTGCAAAGCGGTGATAAAGATTCCTACACAAGTCTGAGCTCTGGGATGTGTCCATGCTCGCTCTGCCTCTGGCTAGCTGTGAGGCCTTAGGCACATGTGTTAGTTTTCCATTGCTGCTACAACAAATGTCCACAAACGTAACGGTTTAGAAAAACACATGTTTGTTATGTGACGGCTTGGTGGGTCTGAAACGCAGGCACAGGGTAGCTGGGTCCTCTGCTTGGGGTCTCACAAAGCTGCAGTCAAGGTTATCTATGGGGAGTGAGTGTCATTGTGGCTTGAGGTCCTCTTCCAAACGCATGTGACTTTTGGCAGAATTAATTTCTTGGCAGTTGTAGAGCTCAGGCAGGCTACATCTTTAAAGCCAGCAGGAAAGATCTCTCTGCCACCTCACCTTCATTAAAAAAGTTCAGCTCAGTAGTTTTCAACCTTCTGGCCCTTTAAATACTGTTCCCCATGTTGTGACCCAACCATAAAATTATTTTCGTTGCTACTTTATAACTGTATGTTGCTACTGTTATGAATCGTAATGTAAATATCTGATATGCAGGATAGTCTTCAGTGACCCCTGTGAAAGGGTCGTTGGACCGCCAAAGGGGTCGTGACCCACAGGTAGGTTGAGAATCGCTGGCTCAGCTGATTAGGTCAGGCCCACCCAAAGATGATCTCAAAGTTAAATGAGGAAATATTTTGTTATATTTGCTGCTCCCATCCACTCACAAAGGGAGGGCGTTTATCTAGGCCATGTACACTGAGGGGTGGGAATCTTGGAGGCCATCTTAGGAATACCAACAGGACAAAAAATATTTTCAACTAATAATGATGTAATAATCAGTAATAGTTATTTTGATTTGTTCCTTGGTTTTGAGAAAATTAACACAGAAGATACTTCAAATTTAAAGATATTGTTCCAATTCAGTTGAATATTTTACCAAAATTGTGCTTACCAAGCAAAAGCACTCCAGTTCTCCGCTCCCACTCTGCATCACAGTTTTCGATTTTAAACACAAGACAAACCTCCAAGTGGTCCTTAGAATGTGGAAGGAACTCAAATTCTGTTCTTTTGTTTTCAGACTCAGCGGGCTCTCATTTTTAAATTTGAATTTGCTGTTTAAATGCAGAAATGTGCAGTCCCGTAGGGTGTGGGGACAAACTTCAGCTGTACCTGAAGTGAGCGTGAATGAGCCTGAGCAGTTAGGAACTTATTCTAGAACGAGCAAGATGCCCGCCAGCAGATGAACGGACAGACAGCACATCCAGACAATGGGATTTACTCAGTGAGAAAAAGAAATGAGCTCTCAAGCCATGAAAAGACTCAGAGGCATCTTCAATGAGTACTAGTAAAGGGAAGACTCCCTTCTGAAAAGGCCACACCCTGTAGGATTCCAACTACATAATGTTCTGGAAAAGTCCAAGACAGTAAGACAATCAGTGGCTGCCAAGGGCTCAGGAAGAGATGAAAGGGGGGAGCACAGGGGAGTTAGGGCAGTGAAACTATTAGGAAAGATACTAGACTGGTGGGTACCTTGCCCATTTGTAAAAATTCATAGGACATACAATGCAAAGAGTGCACTCTCACGTAAACAGTGGGCTTTAGCTAATAATATGTATCTGATTGGTTCACCCATTATAGCAAATGCACCATGCTAGTGGAAGATGTTAATAATAATGGAAGCTCTGTGCACTAAATTTGTCTGTAAACGTAAAACTGCTGTAAAAAAATAGTCTGTTAATTAAAAACAAAAAAATCCACATGGGTTCTACATCTGTGTGTCACAGGCATCCCAAATAAATGGGAGCTTCCTGAGTTACTGTCACTCAGAATATGACGCTTACTAAAGGATAAGTAATAAAAATATGCTAATTGGAAGTTAACATGTAGTACAATCCCAAAGTAACCATAGTTCCTAGTTGGAACTAAGTTCTTGTTTAGAATTAGATCAGTAAAAGGTTCTTTTTTAGTGAAGGGGAATTTTACCTGATATAGTTTAAAATGATAGCATTTAAAATTGCTGCTTGGTGATAAGAAAATGGAGACCAGCTCTTGCTTTGTTTTACTATTGATTTTATTATTTTTTAAGATATATTTTTATTGATTTCAGAGGAGGAGAGAGAGATAGAAACATCAATGGTAAGAGAGAATCATTGATCAGATGCCTCCTGCATGCTCCCTACTGGGGATTGAGCCCGCAATCCAGGTGTGTGCCTTTGAGTGGAATCGAACCAGGGACCCTTCACCCTGTAGGCCAACGCTCTATCCTTTGAGCCAGACCGGCCAGGGCACTATTGACTTTAAACAATCTGAAATCACACCCCTGCGTTGCCTGCACCACGGCAGCGGGCCACTCCCACTACCCTGCTCTTGGTCCACCGCAGCCCATGAGCCAGGGATTCTCCATCTTCCAGTGCATGTCCCTGAACGCTGCAGCCCACGTCACCAGGCCTTGTTAACAGGCAGGAAATGGACTATTTATTTGCTCATATCCTTCTAAAAACGTTTTCTTCTCAATACATCTTATTTTTTTAGTGCAGTTTTAGGCTCACAGCAAAATTGAGCAGAAAGTACAGAGCTTCCATAGAGCCCCTCCCCCCACACAGGCGCAGACACCCCCACTATCGGCATTCCCCGCCCGAGCCCGGCATTTGTCACAGCCGATGAGTCTACATGGGCGCCCCCATAGTTCACATCAGGGCTCACTCTTGGTGCTGTGTAGTCAGTGGGTTTGGGTTAATGTAGAACGACATGTACCCACAATTACAGTGTCAGGCAGAATGGTCTCACTGCCCCTCTCCCAGCACCTCTGTGCCTCGACTCTTCGTCTCTCCCTCCTCCATAACCCTTGACAATCACTGTTCTTTTTACTGTCTCAGTAGTTCTTCTTTCCCATAATGTCATGGAGTTGGGACTACATATTAGGTAGCATGTTCTTTGAACATGGTAAGCACAGTTATGTTTGAGTTTACACGGATGATACCGAGACTTGATGGACTTGATCTACAATTTTCTAGTGTCTGCTGTTTTCTTGGTTCTTCTCCTGGACGTTGGAATAATATTTTGAAGCCTTGGATTCAAACTATGGAAAATATTTTTATTGGCTTCAGCCAAATGCTTGGTGTTAACATTCTGGGACCATCACAATTCAATGTTAAGATTTGCTGTTTCCTGGTAAGAAACCAGGGTACAAACAAGGACTGGCTTATGCCAGGTTCATGCCTCGCCTCCTCGCACCCCATGGGGGTCATTCCACTGCAGGGTTGGGCATGGTTTTCAGAGTTCCCACCCAGGACAAGCTCTGGGTCGTCACTCTTCCCTCCCAGCCAGGAGGATACTCAAAGCCCAGCTCCTGCCTTAGTACAGAGTTCTCCTGCCTTCGTAAATGTCCTCAGACAAAAACAGCTTTGCAGGCTGGGCTTATATCTCGGGATTCTTGTCTTCTCCCAGAACTTAGTCCAGTAATTCCTCAGTAGTTTGTAATCTTTGGTGTGTTTTTTTAAAAAATGTTTTTCCACTTTTTGTCCCAACATCCTTTCATTGTCCTCAGGAGAGACCTGGTCTGAATTACCTGGTTTACTGTGACCAGGAGTTCGTTTGCAGGATGAATGACTTTGACCTGACTACGTGAAACATAGCAACCCCGGCCTTCTTCACCAGGAGAGGCGCTGCTGCCTTCCTGGGCTGATTTGATCACAGAGACCCAGAGGGACCAAGGACACATCTGTCTCGGTCATGCAGAACGAACAGTGCCTGGTTCTATGTGCAAGGTGACCAGACATCCCGCTTTTGGTGGGACAGTCCTTATTTTTAACAATTTTAAACAATTTGTACTTATGTTGAAATTAAAAAATAAATATTACAATACTATTTTTGCATTCTATGAAAATTTTTGTTGCTCCATATAGACCAAATTTTTAATCAAGAACCGCCCCAGTCAATGGAGTCCCTCTTTACCAATGTTAAAATCTGGTCACCTTATCTATGTGAGATAGTTATTCCTTTGGCCCAAATCCTCCCCTTGCCACAGCAGCAGTAGCAATAGTCCAGGAGTCAGGAGATGCGGTTTCAGCCCTGGCTTTGCCACGCGCTCATTTCCTGCCATGGGTAGAAGGGCCGTCCCCTTGCTTTCTGCATAGTGCCTCTGCAGCACAGGCTTACAAGTCAGAGAGAATGCCTGTCAAAATACCGACATGCTGCCTCACATATTTAGATGCCGAAGATGTTGGATGAATATCAATCAAAACCAGCTTCCTATCAATTGAGTTGCATATATTAGAAATATCTCCCAAATAACAACAGCTTTAAAAAGACAGTGCATTTCTCTTTCGCATTCAGAGGTCTGGAGGCAGGGAGTCCAGGGCTGGGGTAGCGACGCTGCATTTGTCAGGGCCTTGCACGCCTTCCACCTTGCAGCTCCTCCGGCCCAAGAGGCTGCTCGGGCTCCATCCGTGTTTCAGGCAGCAGAGGAAGGGCAGGAAAAGGCGCCTTTCCTATTCAGGCCGGAGCGATTGGCAGCCCTGCACAGTACACCTGCTTAATCTCACGGACTGGGCCTTGGATGCGGCTCACCGCAGAGCTGCTGGGGAAGCGGGGCGGCAGAATCCCTGAGCCTTGGCTATTTGTAGGGTCTTTTTCTAAGGGAGACAAGGAAAAGGGAAATTGCTGGGCACAGTGATTTTGACTGGTGCACTTTTCCTCCTTGAGCTTCAGTTTCTTCTTCTATAGACACTGATGGTGGTAGTGGTGGGACTATTGGCATTTTGAGTGCTACAATTCTTTCCTGTGCAGGACTGCTCTGATGGGATGCAGGGCACTGAACATTCCTGGGCCGTAGTACCCTAGGCATGGGGACCACCAAAACAGCCCCACTCTTTTCTAACTGCCCAGGGGACAGTAATACTTACTCCCTGTTGAGAGTCCCTAGGTGAGAAGAGTCTGAAGTCCTTCTAAGGGCGGCATTCTGTGAGAGCCTGTAATTCGATAATGCATGGGCCTCAGTAACTTCATCTGTGGAATGGGCAAGGAGAGGGGAGAAGATGGGAATGCAAATGTCCCCAGCTTTGTGGGAGAAAGGGATCCTTATGTAGCTAGAGTCAAGGCCATGACCTTCAGTTGGTCAGAGAAGGAGAAAGTTCAGAGGGAAGGAAGGAGCCAGGACAGAACTTTCTGGAATGAGCGGTAGGGGAGGCAGGAACCCAGAACATCTGGTCCCACCGCCCTTCCCAAGGCCCCTGCCCCTGGCATTAGAGGCGGAGGCAGAGCCACCTCCTGAGGAGCTGGCGCGCTAGCCTTCATCTGTCATGATGGCCTCATTAGTGGCTCCCTGTCCATTGGCAGGACCTCATCAGTGGGGCCTGCCTGACCTTTGGGGCAGCAGATGCTACATCTGGCAGAGCTGATCAAAGAACCTGGCCCCAGCCCTCCTGCCCCTAGTCCCTGCCAGGCGTGGCAGTTAGATGGATCATGGGGTGGGTTCTGAGGGCAGCAGAGGGAAGAAGTGTGGGGCGTGGGAGTCATGCTGCCTGAATTCAAACCTGCTCCCCATACTTACTGTGTGACGTTGGACAAGACCTTCCGGCCTGTCCGTCCCCTCATCTGCATAACGGAGACGCCAGTGGTGTCACAGGGCTGCCCAATGTGGCAGGCATGGAGAACAGTGCCTGGTATGCAGCAGGCACTCAGGAAGTGGCAGTCCTGGTCTTTCTGGGGAAGTGCTGCCCGTCTCGGGTCCTGGCCAGGGGACTCTGGTGCATACTCTATGGCTTCTAGAGTTTAAGCAATTGCCCCAAAGTTCCATGTTGGCCAAAGCTTGTGCTCTTCACCCCTCCTTGCAGGAGAGCAGAGTCCCAGTGGGGAGGGGGCCAGCCACAGCCACATAGCAAGCATAGCCAACCTGGGCACCTGACATCTGTCATGAGTGGGCACCTGAGCCCCCAGCTGCCCTCAGCTGTGCTGATCATAGGTCAGGAACTCAGAGAAGCACTCTGCCACCTGCTCCTGGGCAGCCAGGGACACAGAGGCTTGCACCCAGGGTTACAGTGCTGCCTTCCGCTGTGTCTCAGAACATGTGCCGGGAGCCCGAGGGAGGAGCTGCCCAAGCCATAGGCAGGGGGTTTCCAGGGGCCCAGGAATGAGCTCCCCTGAGTTAGCCGAAGCTCAGGGCCTGGCTCACCTGTTGCTGGGGGAAGGTTGCTCATGATGTGGAGAGGGTCTTGATGGCCAGCAGTCAGGGCTGAGCCCTGGAGGCACACAGCAAGGCCAACAGCCACCATTTGGAGCACCTTTTGTCCCCTGCACAGCACCTGCCCCTGCCCGCTGGGATGTGAAGGGGAGAGCGAGGATAGTGGTGGGGGCAGCGGGACTTATGGCAGACACACTGGGTCTTGCGTTCGTTATCACCGAGTATAACATTTAAGCGAACGATAATCATGGCACTATCATTACAGATGTCAGGGAATCAGTAATGAATGTGAGCCAACAATGACAATAGCTACTTGTTTTTAGTGCTTACTATGTGCTGGGCACTACGCCAGGTGCTATTTATGAACTCCCTCCTTGAATCCGCGTGGTCTTATGAGGACAGCACCATCAGTCATGTTTCCAAACAGGAAACTGCACTGTGAGGGCTTAAGTGACTTGTTCAAGGTCACACAGCAGGTAAAGGGTAGAGGCTGGGACTGGACCCGCTGTGTCCACCCATGGTCACATGCTGGACTGACATAACGTTTGTGAGATGTGAGCCCTCCTAGGCCTGCTTTTGTTCACTGGCAAATGCTTTTAAATACCTTTACCTTGATTATAGTATAGGGGCATGATTAGAACTAATTGAATAAGGGATGTGACAAACATTTGTAAGTTCATCCATTATTCAATCAATGGTAATTGATTGAACCCCTGTCTTGTGCTGGTCACTCTCCTAGGGACCAGAGGTACGACAGTGAACAGAACAGAATTAAGAATGCCTCCTGTTTTGTTTTTTGCTCAGTAATGATAGCATTTATTTCATTATTATTGTTTTTGTTAATCCTCACTCAAGGATATTTTTCCATTGATTTTTAGGGAGAGTGGAAGAGAGAAGGAAGGACAGATAGAAATATTTACGTGAGAAACACATTGATTGTTTGCTTCCTGCATGAACCCTGACCAGGGCCTTGGCCAGGGAGGAGCCTGCAACCGAGGTATGTGCCCTTGTCCAGAATTGAACCCAGGACCCTTTGATCTGCAGGCCTACACTCTATCCACTGAGCTAAACTGGCTGACATGGTGATAGCATTTATTCAGATGAGGAAGAATCTGTAAAATGCTCTACAAACAGCAGGTAGTATCATTATTTTCAGAATTGTTTTAAGGGATTATCAGCTATGAAAATGCCCTGATAAAGGGACCAAAACATCACTTTAATAACTCATCTACCTGGGCCCTGGGAACACAGGTCTGCATGTTCCTTCAGTAACTACCTGGTTTAAGTCAGAAGTTGGCAAATGATGGCCCAGGACCAAATCCAGCCCACCACCTGGTCTTACATAGCCCGGAAGCTGAGAGCAGTTTTCAATGAAAATGTGAAAAAAAGACCACATACCCTTTCACTAAAACAGTTGTTCAATTTTTCCTCTTGGTTGGCGAAACCTACAATATTTACTATCTGGCCCTTTACAGAAAATGTTTGCTGACCCCTGGTCTAAATTAATTGGTTTGGCTCAGACTGAAGAAGTGTGCTCAAGTGGAAACAAAACAAAACAAAACTCGGAACCCACCTCACACGGCTGACCGAGTTCTGTGTCCCCCTCCCCCATGAGTACATGCTGTTACATGACACAGCAGTCGCCCTGCCCCCCAGGCGCTCCGCAGGTCCCTGCAGGTCCAGCCCCAGGCATTGAGACCATGACTCCGATGAATGCCAGTGCAGTGCTGTGTAGTAGGAACAAGTGATTTATTTTAGCATCTAAATTTTAAATGGTGTCTATGCTTCCCGGGAAGCTGTCTGGTTTAGAAAATTGCCCATAATAAATGCATGCGATAAATCCATTATTTTGAACCTAAGGAAAGGTATTCAAGTTTTATAAGAGCAAATCAGTTTCTCCTCATCCTCCCTGAATACATGTTATGTTAATAGTGTAAAACAATAGTTTGGGTGCTAAATTACCAGCTTGCCAAAATGCAATCATGGCTCTTATTTTTCCAATTAATCATGCAAAAAAAAAAAAAAATCCACTTGCTGGTATCCCCTAGTGAGGCTTCCTCTCTACTCCTCAATTACCCAAGAATCCCTGGCACTTACTCCGTCCAACAGGCTCCGTTGTGCTGGGAAGTGCTGAGTGGGAAGTGTCTGGTGAGGGTGACCTGTCCACTCAGAGCACCTGGCTTTCAGGGTTTGAGCCTTTGGCCAGTCTGGGTGGTCCTGTGCGCCCCCCCCCCCCCCCCCGCTGTGGTGGGGGTGCTGTGGCCTGGTTCTCCTGCAGGTTGCAGGGCTCCTGAAGTTCTAATTCTTTCAGTTGGTCCTCACTCAGTGCTTAAGGGATTGGGTTGTAAGAGGGGATCAGCTTTGGTCCCAAACTGTGCTCCTTTGTTGAGACTTCAGGGCCCAGAATTAGGATTAGCCTCTGGGCATGCACCTGCCCCGTCTTTTTGGTGCCTGGGCTGTGATTTCCAGCAAGTTGATCTTGGCCAATATCCAATCTCTTCACTGAGGAACGTCTCACCACATCCCTCTTGGAGGGTGCAGGGCTGGGGCAGGAAACTTTTTAGACCCTTTGCAAATTTACCCCTCTGCTCCTCAGTAATCCCTGCTGCAAACCAAGGGAGATTGGGAGCGATGGTCTTTGTCAGGCCACAGGAAGTCCTGGGCAATGCTCGCTTCACCTTTGCAAGAGGGGTTCCTGGGAGTCTTCCCCCTTTCCCCGCTGAGAACATTGGTCCCAATGTGATGTGCTGGTTCACCTGGTGGAAGTGGCTGGCAGCTTCTGTTTTGCAAAGTTCATTCATTCAACAAAAGCTTATTTGGCATCTCCTATGGGCACTGTCCTAGGCACTTGGGACACACCAGTGAGCAAAACAGAAAAAGACCACTGCCCTCGTCAGGTTACATGGGAGTATGCTTAGTACTGCCCTGGAGCACAGCACAGTGCGGGGAGAAGGGCCAGTGATGAAGGACAGATCACGGTGCATGTGTGTCCAGGAGCTGGGAAAGGCTTCACCTGAGAAGAGACATTTGTGGGGGACTTGAATGCTGAGTGGGATTTATCGGGGCACACAGTGGCATGTTGGGGAACAGACTTCCCAATTTCTTGCAAATAACTCAGCTCCAGGAGGGGCCACTCAGGGGAAAAGGCACCTGTAGGGTGGGCTGAACCTACTGAGGAGCTTTGAATTCTGTGCCAAGGAGTTTGGCATGTCAGGGACACCAGTAGTGAGCAACCTGATTTCACACAGATTTCAAGGTGGGTGGCGCCCTCTACAGCTGTGTCCTGCCACTCGTCCACCGGGTTATGGTTTACCCCAAGGCTCTGTTCCAGGGCTGGCTGTGCGGCTGCCTGCTGGAGGGCACCCTGACCTGCTGTCTCATCCCCGACTCTTCTGGTGATCACACTGAATAACTTCTCTCCTTCTTAGTGCCTGCATGCCACACCTCCTGATTTAGGACCAGAATTCATTAGCACCTGCTTTGTTCTCTCTCTGGGCATCTTCAAGGGCTGGGGTGGTTCCCTGGGCTGTCTTTCTCAGCTTAGAGTGGATCTTTGTATACAGTGTTTCTAACTGGCGGCTCCACTCTGACACCGAGGGCTGTGAAACAGCAGCAGGTGCGAAGTGGACCAGGTGTCTTCAAGTTTGGTCCTTGGACCCTGTGAGCCTGCATCATCCTGTTGACAGTAAATGCAGACGCCCCTCAGATCTACGGAATCCGAATCTCTGAGAGTGAGGCCTGGAGTCAGCTTTTTGGACGTGCCTGGCTCCCCAGCAGTTCTTACGGGTGTAAACGTTGGAGGACTGCTGTATGAAGCAGAAGCTCCTCCCCATTTTGGGGAGCTGGGGTGAGTTTTCCTTGATCAGATTTCATGCATTTAGCACCCAGAGATAGTGGCACCTTGGCTCTGGCCTCCGCCTGCTGGTGCCTCACTAGCAGGAGGCTGGTGGAAAGGGTGAAGCTTTCTTACTTACAGGTTCATTTCCTTCCCTGGGATTTATGCCTGAGGGCTCTGGTTCTGCCCTCTGGAGTCACACCAAGCAAGCCCAGTGCTTCTCCCCAGTGGCTGTCTTTCAGACGTCTACCATCATATCAAGATCTGAGAGTTTTTTGACCCCTCTTTATCTATTACTAGGGGCCCAGTGCACAAATTCGTGCACCTTGAAAGGAACTGTGGGCTATGAGGCTGCGGTGGGCACAGGGGCGGGTCTCCGTCCAACCTCTGTGCTCCTGCCCGGCCCCTCCCACCACAGCCCCTGTCCTCTGTCTGCTGGCAGCCCCGCCGCCGCCGCCGCCGCCGCCGCCGCCGCCGCCGCCCCCACGCACTGACGGTGCCGAGCGAGTGGGGCCATCACCAGCAGCAGTTGTGAGTGCTGGGCAGGACCAGGAATTTTCAGTATCCATCAGAGTCTCGCCCCTGCTCACCTGCTTCACCATCCTGAGGCTGCCACCGCCATGTTCCACACATGCCCCCTGGTGGTCAGCACACATCATAGTGACTGACCAGCTATTCTGCCATTTGTTCTATTTGCACATTAGCCTTTTATTGTATAGGATGATCTCTATTCACTTTGCTCTCCTGAATGATGACTCTGTGCTGTGAACTTCTGTGTATCTTCATCAAATCCTCCCAACAATCTAATAAGGTCGGCTTTATTATTTCCATTTTACAGATGAGGAGATATAGGCCCAAAGAGGTAAAGAGATTTTCCTAATGATATACTAGTTTGCATCAGAGCTGGGATTTGAAACTGAGATTGGCTAGAACCCCAAAGCCAGAGCTATATTATGATCCCCATTTGACAGACAGAGAAACAGAGGCTTAGAGAATTTCAGGACTTACCTAAATTATACATCATCAAGTGGTAGAGCTGGGATATGACCTCAGGGTCTGTATTCTTTTTTTAAAATCATTTTATCTTACCTTTATTTTTAACTTAAAAAAATATATTTTTTATTGATTTCAGAGAGAGGAAAGGAGAGGGAGAGAAGGATAGAACATCAATGATGAGAGTAAACCATCAATTGGCTGCCTCCTGCACTACCCACACTGGGGATCGAGCTTGCAACTGGGGCATGTGCCCTGACTGGGAAGTGAACCGTGACCTCATGGTTCATAGGCCAATGCTCTACCATTGAGCCACCAGCTGTGCAGAGAACCTGTATTCTTAATCATTATGCCAAATCCTGCCTTCCCACATAATAGTCATGCTTACACTGGAGTCTCTGCTGCTTAGCACAGGGACTGGCAGACACATAGTGAGAAGACAAAAGAAACATTGGTTAATATTATTATTGATGTTATTCTTAAACTTGACACTGTTCCTAATATGAAATATATAGAGACACAATTATTTATGGACAAACATACTCACTTTATATCAAAGGGAATACATTTACCAACTTTAAATACTATAACTGAACTTGCTGTTGCTGGGGGAGGTTTCAAACCACCTTGGGAGTGGCTGGTGCCATTCGAGACCACCAACGTTTGTTGAGCACCTATGACATAAGAAGAAGAGGGTCCTATGTCGGGTCCTATGGCTGTCCACGCACAGCCAAACCCCTTCCCTACAGACTGACTCAGAATTTGTTCGGGTGTTGGGTAACCCAGCAGATTAACTTCTCTCCTTGGCCACGTGCGTCATGCATGATCCCTTCCCCATAAACAAAGGCTCAATGTCAATGACTTTCAAAACTCTCGCCCCCTGATTGCACATTAGCTTCACTCAGGGAAGCTTTAAAACTACTACCCTGTTTCCCCAAAAGTAAGACATCCCCGAAAATAAAATCTACTTACAGTTTTGCCTCTCGCTGAAATATAAGACCTCCTCCGAAAATAAGACCTCCCCAAAAAAAGACCTTTATGATAATAATGCCTCCCCTGAACATAAGGCCTCCCCAATAATAAGGCCCCCTGAACATAAGGCCTCCCTGATAATAAGGCCCCCCAAAGCTACCATAACTCTGGACTCTGGGCCATAGTGGTGGGTGCCTCTGCACAGCTTACTGTTGGCTGCAGCATAGTGGAGCAGACAGGAAGTGCGAGGTCTCTTTCAATCAGAGAGCCCGCGCCACCACCAGGACAAGCTGCCGCCTGCTGCTCACTCTGCCCTGACGGATGCTGGCTGACTCACAGTTAGACAGTGAGTCGCGAGGGGCAGGAGTCAGGCACATTGTGTGGACACACAGGTAATAAATTTCCTTTTTTTGGTTCAACAATAAATGTGTACCGTATTCTTCTTCATGGAAAAATAAGACATCCTCTGAAAATAAGACCTAGCGCATCTTTGGGAGCAAAAATTAATACAAGACACTGTCTTATTTTTGGGGAAACAGGGTAGTCTGCTGTGAGGAGAGGCACTCCAGACAAATGCGCTCACTCAAGGTGTGCATGGGGGCAGCAGGTGATCCTAATACGCACGCAGGACAGGTCTAAACTAATTATGATAATACCAGCCCTCTTGCTAGTTGTTGCCTTACATCCAGCATGTGATGCAACGCTGGCCAGTGAGGCCTCAGGAGACGAGTGTATAAGGGTATAAAGAGAAAGCCTCTCTGTTTCTACTCTTAACACTCCGCTTCCAATACTTCACTCCTGACACTTCTGGTCACCAAACGTGTGGTGGCTTTTCCTTTGCCAAGTAATTCTGTGACACTGGCTAGGTGGGACAAGTCCCTAAGGGAGACGCGGGACCTGAGCAAGAGGGCTCTTGACTTCGAGCAGGAAAGAATTCAAGATGCAAACCAGACGAGAAGGTAAAGTGGAAGCAAGTTTACTGAGCAGAGAGGATGAGCGAGAAAAGCCACTCCACAGACAAGTGGCAGGCTCTCCTCACAAAAGGAGGAAGAGACAACCTTGCTGTCCCTAGAGGTGGGACTCACAGCTGTTTGTAGTTTCTATGGAAAACTGCTAGTCCGGGGCAATAGTGGGGAAAGCTTTTGGGATTACCTTTAACCTTTACAAGGTCTATTTTGTGGCCTATGTTCCCTTTATGGGTAAAGGAAAAGCGCATAGGAGCCTTTGCACGGCCACTCCCTTACACATTCAGCCTTCAGGACAATGACGTTCTGATCTGCATCAAATCATCCTAGGAACAATGGTTTGTTGACCACAGAGACAGAGTTTTGGTCAAACTAGAGATAACCTCTAGGCCCCAGTTGTTTCAGCTCCAGGCCCAGAAAAGCAGCAAAGTGGGAGGAGGGGGTAGGAAATGGTGGGGGCGGGGGGGGGGAGGGTTAGGGCGAGGAGAGGGGGATGCCATGGCTGGCATCAGGACCAGCTGCAATGACTAATGATCCCTGCCCTGGTGCCCACCAATCAGTGGAGACCATAACCCTGAAAGGACACCCTGAGAGCTGATTGAAATCCTCCCCTGAGACATCACCAAAAATCCCCACCTTTAGAGAACAGCTCAAACCCCCTAAGAAGGACCCAGTGTGTAAAAACATCCAAACCTGTAGAGCATTTTTCTAAGAGATTATTTGAGCCAAACTGGTGACAAATGCTCCCAAGAATGATAGTTTCCAGTTTCTTTTACACATTTGGAATGAAGGAGGGAACAGAAGGAAGACAACATGAAGGTGGGAGAAAGCAAGGCCGGCATCACCACAAACAGGTGATGACGCGTTGCACCAACGCCGCTATGAGTGACTGTGCCGGCTACCTCACAGCAACAGCAGTTCTTCAGCCCCATTACAACCGCACGGGACCCGCACGTGGTCCATGCTAAGTGCAGAGTTGTTATGCAGTGCATGGCTGTCCTGTGTTCTTTCTTTTTTTAAAATATATTTTATTGATTTTTTACAGAGAGGAAGGGAAAGGGATAGAGAGTTAGAAACATCGATGAGAGAGAAGCATCCATCAGCTGCCTCCTGCACACCCCCAACCAGGGATGTGCCCGCAACCAAGGTACATGCCCTTGACTGGAATTGAACCTGCAACCCTTGAGTCTGCAGGCTCTATCCAGTGAGCCAAACCAGCTAGGGCTGTCCTGTGTTCTTATTACAGGAGCTGCTTTGAGCTAGGACTTCTCTTCCTGGCAGCTCATGGCTCTCCTAGTTGTTATGATCCCTAAAGAGCTTACAGTGCTGCTGGGGAGGCAAGGAGCCCACCGGGACTCCTTAAGTCCCATGGCAGCAATGAATAACTCAGCACCAACTGCCACGGGCACCAGGAGGTGGGAGAGAAGCGCATGCTCAGTGGGAGCTGCCAAGCATGGGGAGACTTGAGGTTACAGACATGATTCAGAGCTTGGGCTTTGAAACCTACCTCTACCACTTACCAGCAGTGAGACTTGGGAAAATCAACTTAATCTCTCTTGGCCTCAGTTTCTCCTTTGTTAAGTAGGGATGATAGTAACGCCTACATCACTGGGGTTTTGTGAAGATTTGAAAAGACATTTAGCATGGTTTTGGCACATGGCAAGCTCTCAAAACCTTTGTGATGATGATTCCCGAGGCAGGAAGTGCTGTGAGCACCCTGGTTGCAGCCACATCCCTGCCACCTGTCCTTAAGCAGCGAAGGTGTTTTCTTCCCTCTGCAGGGCTAGGCTCGTCTGCTGCACATGTGTTGAAGAGACTCACTGGCAAAGCAGGCCTTTTCCCAGGGGTGCTTCTATTTCTTCTTGCTGGTGCTATGGCCTTGTCCTACGTGGGTCTGGATTTCAAGGCTCAGCTCTACCCCTGCAGCAGATTTCCCCTTCATAGAGATCTGAACTGGTCCCCAGCTTCAAGGCTTCTTTTTCTGGCCCTGAATTTGGACTCCCTTGTCTTATAGATCTTGAGTTACCCATTCTGACCTACCCCAGTTGGATGCTCTGAGGATGAACCTCCCCGCTGAGACATTGGTTCAAGGCTGCTGCAAGCCTCCACCTCCTCCCCCAGGGCACCCCTGGCCACAGAGGAGAGGGCCGCTGGAGCCTGCTCAGCTAGAGATGCACCCGGAGCCTCGTGTCTGATCTTTAATTCACGTGCGTTCTGCAGCTGACTTCCTGACTTACAGTTTGTTGTAATATGAAAAGTCTACACGAACGTTCCACCGGGAAAGAATGCAGAGAACTTCCACAGCTGCCCGATTGATTAAGGCATGGGATGCGCTGGCACTGACTAGCTGTTTTTTTAGTATTGGGCTGAACTGAAAAAGATGTCGTTGCCCAGCAGGTTAGCTTCTCTCCTTGGTCCAAGGTTACAGTATGTCAGAACCTCAGATCCCTGTAACTGTGTGGTTATGAAGGGCAGCAGTTCTTTTCAAGCCAGCTTTGGGTAATCATGGACAAGAGACACCTGGAATAGTATCGAAGCAGTGGGTGTAGCAGGTTCAGCCTTGTGTTGGTGGGTCACAGCCCAGGAAATGCTGAGAAATCATCCCTTGACCAGATGACGCCTCCTGCCGACCTCCAGATCTTGGACTGGCCTGTCCCTGCGTCTCATCTGGTCTCATTCATGTGACTTTAATCCTGCAACCCATGTCTATCTGCCTCTGTCCTTTGTGTCATCAGATAGGATACATGTAGCAGAAAACCCAAGTAGATAGTGGCTTAACCCATCATGACACTGAATCATCTCAGTAAGAAGCCTGATCCAGAGTTGATGAACAACTCAGAAATGTTAACAAGGCTCTTTTGATCTCTCTGCTCGGCAATCTGCACTGTGCTTGCTTTTCTTAAACTTATTACCTTTTGATGACAAGACAGCTGCCACAGCTCCAGCCATCATGTCCTCTTCTCAGACACATTCAAGGCAGGAAGGAGGAGGAAGGGGAGGAAGGGGTAGTTTCTTCCATTAAGTGTCTGTCTTTTTTATCAGGAAGCAAGAATCCTTTAATCAGATTTGTCTTTATGTCTCGTTGCTAGACCTGAATGGTGATTACGAAAGAAACTAGGAAAGTGCAAATCTGGGGAAATCAAATGAGATGACTGTGTTAGGCTTAGCCCAGTCATGATTCATCTCCTGGGGTTACAACAAAGTCAGGGCAGAGAGGAAGTGGGAGTGATGGCTAGAGTGTAGGTGCTAACAGTGTCTACCACAGTCTTTCTAATTTCCGGTGTCACTATCGACCTGTTGGCTCACTCCAGGCCTATGTGAGGAGACCTGAGGTTCTGGCAGAGGTGGCACACCCTGGCCTCGTCACAGCCTCCTTTGTAGCTGTTGATGTCCTCTTCGAGGTTATAAAATCCGTCAAAAGGAAGAGACGTCCTCTTTCAACAAATCCCACACAGTTGCACTCTCTGCCTGATGGCGAGACAGAAACAGCTCTCGTCTTGACATGCCTCACAGACTGCTGACTTGAGATTTTTCTGAAGAGAGGGCTGACCATTAGTTCCCACACCAAGTGATTCCCAAATGAAATTTGGATAAAATGACTGTCTCTAAAATTGGCTGTTATTATAGACAAAGAATTCCATATGTTGGCATTGCTTTCCTGGGAGCGACATGGTTTCTTCTGATGGGCACAGACTCTAGCTGGATGCTGAGATTTGAGTCCTGGCACTGCCAGGAGTTCAAGTCCATGAACTTCCCTGGGTCTCTGCCTATCCCATCTGAATGGGAGACAGAGTAGCCACCCCCTGAGGTTGCCGTCAGGATGAATTGGGGTGATGAGGCCAAAGAACTTGAAAGGGAGAAGTCTGAAGGGCTCTGCGGTGCCACAGATGTGTCTTGCTTTCAAGCTTTCTTTCATGAGCACATTTTCAATTATGTATTTGCATTTGAACCTGGCCACCTGCTGGCTAACTAACTTTGTTAGAAAGCGGCTCCATGGTTCATTTTGGGAGGACAGCTCATGGCCTTTTTGCCTCTTTTTAAGCTTTTCCAAAGAGCTTCTAGATTTGTGAGTATCAGTGAGAGGCCTTTTCTCTCTGTTCTTCCATTACTATTGTTTTCTTTTATTGTTGAGGTGAAATTTATATACAGTGAAGGCCACAAATTTTTATGTGTGCTGTGTAGTATTTTCCCATAGATACACTCCTGTGTAAATGCCATCCAGATCAGGATATAAAACATTCCCATCACCTCAGGAGGCTTTCTCATCCCCCTGTCCATCATTACCCCACAGGCCTTCTGCTCTGTCCTCACCCCATTGACCCAACTTGTCCTCACACCACTCATAAACTGTTCTTGAACTTCATATGAAGTGGCGTTATATACCCTGAACCTCACATTGTCGCCAAAATACCTTCACTTCTATTTCTCTTTTTTTCTGATCAATTTCAGGCAGCCTATCAGCTACTCTTTCTGATGAGCAGAGCTTCTTCCTTCTGGCACATCGCCCACGACAGTCTGCTTTTGTCCCTTGACATGGGCAGAACCCTCAGATAGTCCTCCTTTAGCAGGAGATGTCCGGGGACATGTGGATACCTCCAGTGGCCCCCAGCTGGGCCTTTCTTCCCACTTCCTGGGCCGATGTGAGACTCTGATGGCTTTGGCCCTTGAGGCATCATGCCTGGTCTTCACTTCTCTGCCTGGTCCTTGCAGACACTGAAGCTAGTTTGAATGGGAGGAATCAGGCAGGCTTCACAGAGGAAGGCTGTGGTCTTGATCTCCCGTTGGAGTGTGTTCCCCTCCAGTCTTCTCAGTTCCTCTCCTCAGGGTGGCTGAGCTCACCAGACCCTTTCCTGAGAGACGATTCACATCTGTGCTGGGGTGGGGGGATGAACGGGAGAGTAGATGCTGAGGTGACCCACTTAGGCACATGGGAGAGGTTCTCAAAGTATGGGCCACCTGGACCAGAGCCCCATACTGTTCAAAATGCTGACCTACTGTGGAATCTGGGCGAACCCAGGTGATTGCTGAAATCATTCAAATTCGAGCACCACAAGGAGGAGGAGGAGGCGGGGTTTAGAGGGCAGTGAGGTCAGTCACAAAGCATGGCTTCTAGGGCAAGGCTGGGAACCCCCTCCATCTTCCAGCCACCTACGGGGCCTTGCTGTGAACACCCCCTTCTGGGCACAGCTGAGGCCCTCCCAATGCTAAGGGCACGAGAAACATCTTCTCCAGCCTCTCTACCCGCCCCTGCACCTGGAGGAAAAGTCACGCTTGCCTTTGCCAAGCCCTGTCATTTCCCTGAATCTCTGAACTGTGCCCTGGGCAGGGGGCCAACTCCAGGGAGAGGGACAGTGGCTGGCAGGCAGGTAAGGGCCACCTTGTCTCCCCTTCACCCTCTCAGTCAGGTGTCCTGACAGCTGCTGGGCTCTGGCCAGGGGAGGAGGAGGATTTGGTGGTTTGTTCCAGGAGAAGCTGCTGTCCTGAGTTGGGGGCAGAGTAAGGGCCCTGCTTTTCCCTCCGGAGCCTCCCACTGTGGTGGAGGGAGGTGTCTGGTGGGATGGCCAGGGCAGTGGCCAGGCTGTGGGGAGTGAGAAGGGAGCACTCCTTTTCAGGGTCTTGCAAGTAAAGGGGAGTGACCTTGAGTGAGTGCCTGCTGAGAGAGGAGCCTAGGGAGCAAACTGTGAGGCCACCCTGCACTTGCAAGAACCTGAGTGAGAGCCTGCTTCAATGTCATCTCACTTGCCTTCCCCTTAGGCAGTGGTTCTCAACCTGTGGGTCGCGACCCCTTTGGGTAAGGTGACCAGATTTTAACATTGGTAAAGCGGGACACCATTGACCGGGGTGGGGTGGGGGGTTCTTTTTTTATTATTACTACTTAAAATATTACAAAGAGTAGTACATATGTATCTTTCCAAAAATCGGGACTATTTTAAAACGCCATGGGACGCGGGACAAATTGTTAAAAATCAGGACTGTCCCACCAAAAGCAGGACATCTGGTCACCTTACCTTTGGAGGTCAAATGACCCTTTCACAGGGGTCGCCTAAATACATCCTGCATATCAGATATTTACATTATGATTCATAACAGTAGCAACATTACAGTTATGAAGTAGCAACGAAAATAATTTTATGGTTGGGGGTGACCACAACCTGAGGAACTGTATAAAGGGTGGCGGCATTAGGAAGGTTGAGAACACTGCCCTCAGGGGTCTGTGAGATGTGCCAGGATTGCAAGCAAAAGAAGGGAGGGTGAGGCATTGGGGGCATTCTTTTTCTTTAAAATATATTTTTATTGATTTCAGAGAGGAAGGGAGAGGAAAAGAGAGAGAGGAACATCAATGATGAAAGAGAATCATTGATTGGCTGCATCCTGCCCGAACCCCACTGGGAATCAAACCCACAACCCAGGCATGTGCCCTGACCAGAATCAAACTGTGACCTCCTGGTTCATAGGTTGACGCTCAACTGAGCCACGCTGGCTGGGCGAGAGCATTCTTGTCTCCAGGACTAGACCGCTGGTTCTCAGCCTTTGCTGAACATGGGAAACCCCTGGAAGCTTTACAAACTCCTGCCGTCTAGGCCCCACCCCTGAGTTCTGATTTAATTGACTTGGGGTGCAGCCTGCCGTTGGGGTTTTTAAAAGCTCCCCAGGGATCCTAGTGTGCAGCAAAGTGTGAGAACCTCTGATCTAGACTGTGCAGGGCAAGCTGTTCACCCGTTTCCCTCTCACTGGTTTTCAGACTACCTCACACGACATAGATTCCACAGACAATACAAGAAAACCTAGCCCGTGGCAGATGGAACAGGAGGAGAGTGGAAGGAAGCCTGGATTCAAGTTCCCAGTCTGTGCCAGGTGCCTCTTGTTTGTCATTTAACAACCAACCCCTGGGCGCTGACTGTCCCCAGGCTCAGTTTACAGATGAGGAGCGAGTCCTGGCCACACCGAGATGTCGAGATGTCGTCTATGTGGAGGCGCTGTGAGATGGCAGAGCCATAAATGAAATTGACACGTGAGGAGCGAATGCCACAAGTCAGGGTAGGAATGAAAGGCAGGACTGTTGTTTCAGACGAATTTTTCAAACAAAGCATTTCTGGGGCCAGCTGGTGGAGAAGCTGGCTTTGCAAAATATCGAGCTCCCAGCTCCTCTCGGCCCTCAGGACAAAGGAGGGTAGGAGTAAAGGCTATTCTAGTTTCTCCTCTCTCATCAGATTCTGGTTGGAATCTGACCTGAGCCAGTGGCCCCACGTGAATTTAAAAAAAGTACCAGTTTCCATCCCCATTTCTTTTAAGCTAAATAGATTCCTGAACCTAAAGCAATTGAATAAATAGTGTGATTAAAAAAGCCCCCCCCCCCCCCGCCCAACTCCCTTCTCTCACTTCCAAATCAACACGCACATTCACACATGTGCATCCCAGAGTTGCTGCAATTCTACCAAATAGATCATTAGATTCAACCAGAAAATACGCACAGAAGGGTAAGGGGGGGGGGGGGAAGGCTGTCAGTCAGTCACATCATATTTTGGATTACTGAGTGATTTTGTGGGGATCTGGTTCCAGCATCCTGGCAGACCCTCCCTTCCAGGCAGACAGACATACCAGTAAAAGCCCAGGAACATGTCACAGAGGCTTCTGGAGATGCGGAGGGAGCATTTGAGGTGAGGCTTGAAAGATGCTGAAAGTTGCTATTTAATAGGTAACTGTATGCAAAGGAATTATCACACGGGCTCCCACACCAGCGGCAGCTTTTGCAGTGGTGGCAGGTCGCTGGGTTCTACCGCCAGCTCCTTCTTCATTTTCAGGGCTGTTCGTGCAGAAGCAGTGGGGCAGGGAGAGACCATCAGGTCTCATGTGGGGAGACCTGCCTGTTTGGACTCCTGTTTGGCCACTTACTGTCTCCCTCACCTTGGGCAAGGGGCTTAGCCCCTGAGTCCTAGTGTCCTCACTAACACACTGGGGACTTCTGTTTCTGTCCAACAGGGAGTAACAGGGACTGCATTTACTCTTTCACCTGAAACAATTAAAAACGAACAAACAAACAAACAAACACACTGACCAAATACTTGAAACTCTGGTTTTCAAGACACTGGACATTAGGCCACAAAGTTTAGTGACCCCAGATCGTGGATTATCTGTTCTTACTGCCTATGAGAGTTTCTAGGTCATGGCACAGGGAGAGGGGGCTAAGGCAAGGTGGGGAGAAATCGAAGTGAACTACTGTAAGGTTCTCATACTTGATGTGAAGTGGTACAATATCACTTGAAGGTATATTCGAGCGATAAGTTAAAGGAATATGTTATAAATGCTGAAGCAACCACTCAAATGGCAAAAGATTAGAGCCAAGGAAGGAGATAAAAATGGAATCGTCATAGATAATCTAAAAGAAGGTGAGAAAAGGGAATAAAAAACAGATGGAACAAATAGGAAACAAATAGCAAGATGAGAGACTCAAGCCTCATCATATCACATTAAACGTAAATGGTCTAAACATCATTTAGAGATTGTCATGTATTTTGGATATTAACCCCTGGTTTATATATACTTTTTTTTGGCAAATATTCATAGGTTGTCTTTCCATTTTTGCTGTTTTTAAGAAAATGACTTTAAATATAAAGACACAAATATATTAAAGGTGAAAGGATGGAAAACATATACCATGCTAACACTACTCAAAGCTGGAATGGCTGCATTAATATCAGACAAAGAAGATTTTAGAAAAAAGTACTTTACCTGGGTGATCTATATCTATATACCTATATATCTATATCTAATCTATATTTACAATCTAGGAACCTGTGGTCTTTGCCTCCTTGGATTTTGGTAAGAACCAAGTGAGATAATATCTGGGAAAGTGCTTTGTAGACTGTAAAACCTGGTACAGGTGTCATTAGACCTTAATTGTTAGAAATTAGATGTCTGAATCCTTATAAAGAGCAAGGCAGCTGGGTTTCAACTCTTTGGTTCTCTAGAGAAAAAGAAAATGCCACACGCAACGACTTTGAGGAAAGGCAGGGTAGGGGCTGGCTAAAGTAGGTGCGGCCCAGAAACATCAGTGAGCTTGTGCCTGACAAGTTTGCTGGCGTCTTCAGGAACCAGGGGGCTCCCCTCCTTGCAGAAGAGACAGGCCTGGACTGAGGGCCTCCGCCCATGAGTCCCAGGAGGTGCTTCACTATGATGGTGCTAAACCATTTTGGAGCCTTGTCTCATTTATCAGACTTACCTGGCTGGAGCTTAGATCATCCAGTTAACATTTAAGAAAATGGAAGCCCCACATAACAGAGCCATTAACCCACTGAGTCAGAGTTTTGACCCATGAAGATCAGAGCGGAGCCCAAGCCTTAGACATGACCCTCACCCTGAAGTATAGGGAAGATCTCAGCCAGCAGAGGGTTTCACTGGGCTCCACAGGAGGGGAGGGGGTGCTATGGACAGAAGACAAGCCCCTCCACCTTTCACCCAGGCAGGGCATCCCTGCACCACCCTCATCCTTTCCCTTCTCCATCCCCATGTCCTTACCCAGTCAGCTGGAGGGGAGGGGTATCTCTGGGGTGGTGCCCTGTTCCCCTGACTGCTCCACAGGCGGAGTCTTAGCCCTACCTCTGAGTCACGGAGAACCTCATTTCCTTGTCTGAAGAATGGGGTACTAGTACTGACCTCTGGTGGCGGTCCCAAGGCTCTGGAGCAAGACAGTTTTTAATAAAATGCTGACATGTGATGCCCAGTTGCTCTGTCTCTCTCTCTGACCTCCCACTCCTGAGCCTGCTGTCCCCTCTCTCTCAGTGACATTTGTTCATCCCTCACACCCTCCTCCACCTCATCATGTCCTGGGAGCCTGTGGCTCTGCATTGCCAGGGGGTAGGGGAAGCATTCTCCTTCATGACCCTCAGGAGGTGCTGGTGGGAGAGGAGCGTCCAGGTGAGGGCACAGTAAGACTGAGGTTCTTAAGGGTTTCATTGGTGTGTGTGTGTGTGTTTTAAATTGAGGTGAAATTCACATGACACAATTGACCATTTTAAAGCACACAGTTCAGTGGCTTTTAGTGCAGTCACAATGCTGTGCAACTACCACCCTTTTCTAGTTTCAAAATTTCTCTCCCTCCCAGAACACCTGTGTCTATTAAGTAATCGCGTCCCTTCCCTCCCTTCCTCCAGCCCCTGGCTACCACCCATCTGCCTTCCCTTCCCATGGACTTGCCTATTCCAGTCACTTCTTATAATAGGGATCATATCATGTGTGACCTTTTGCAACTGGCTTCTTTCACTTAACGTGTTTTCAAGGTTTATCCGAGTTGCAGCACGAATGAGTACTCAGTTCCTTCTAATTGTATATATGTAGTAGCTTGTTTGCCCATTTGCCCATGATGGACAGTGGCTGTTCCCACCTTTTGGACAGTGGTGGAGGGCGCTGCTATGACCTTTTGGGAACACGTGTCTGCGTGAGTCCCTGTTTTCAATTCTTTTGAGCATATAACCTAGGAGTGGAATTGCTGGGTCATATGGTGATTTTATGTTTAACTTTTGAAAAACTGCCAAACTGTTTTCTACAGCCGCTATACCTCCCTTTTAGTTTGAAGATGATGTTATTCTAAGTGCAAAGATAATACAATACCATAATTTGGAAATTATTTATTGAGCAATTGTTTGTTTTAAGGTAATTTTAAAAATTGTGTCTGTTTATTGTAACAGTTTTTTCTAGAAGAAATTTCTAGAAGAAAAAGAAGTTTCTTTTGTCTGTTTCATCCTACTCCTCCCCCTGAGGCGGACTAGTGCTAACCCTTTGGTCTATATCCTTTCAAACATTTTCTAGGCATTGATATAGTTTTTGAATTTTTTAACACAAACATGCCGTGCTATCCCTATTATCTCGCTCTAAAATCTCCCATCCTTTCTTGCAGGTTTTGATGTTCCAATGATTGTGCTGGAGGCAGGCTGAGGGGCCTGGGACCCTGACCTTGCACTGTTTTAAAAGTCAGCTTCAGGTAGGGGCAGGCTGTCCGTGGGTGGCTGGACAACGAATGCATTGTCGTTTTCCTTCTGTTATCTGCATTTATAATTTTTTTTCGTAGAATGAATATGAATTGCTTTTGTAATAAGAAAAATGAAGTAGGGAAGAAGAATTAAGGCCCTGGAGGCCCGGTGCACAGCTTGTGTCTTTATTTAGCACTTGCTTCGTTCTTCTGGCTGCATAATGAGTTGTTTATGTGTTTGTCTCCCTTGAGGGCGGACAGGGCTCATGCTTTTGTTGCCCTCCCTACTCCTGTGGAGTGTGCCAGGCACACACGTGGCTCCTCCAGCGTTGTGGCTGGGGCCGCAGAGGAGGGGGTGCGCTCCAAAGACCCCCCATGTGCCCTCAGTTCAGGCTCACAAAAGACGTGCCTCTTCTCAGGGGGCCAGGGCCTGCTGGCTGGTCAGGCTCCTGCCTCCTGCGGGGGCATCTGGGCCTCTGGCCTCCGAGGGAAGCCAGGTGTGAGCTCAGGGGCAGTTATTTATGTGGCCCAGCCAGGGTGCCCGTGGCAGGCGGCACCCAGCTGAGGAAGTAATTAGAGTGCTGCCAGGAGCAGGAAGAGGGAGAGGCTTGGAGCCTGCGCTCCCTTTGCAGAGCGATATAAATAGCTGGTCTGTTGGCGGAGGTGGCGAGCAGTACACACAGGAAGAGAGGTGGGAGCAGCCAGCGCCTGGGCACGGGGGTGGGAGCTGTCTTCTTGGGCTTGTCTGTCTGTCAGTCTGGATTGGGAAGGTGCAGGAGAGTTGCACTGGCAGGAAAGGGATGTGTGGTTGAGGGACCTGGCCAGGTCCTCCTTTCCCTGCCTAGGGTTCTCCCACCTGTCCCCCCACAAGACTAGCCTGCCTGGCTCACTAGTAGGGGCATCAGGACAGCCCACAGACCCCTGGTGGTCCCAGCTCCCTAACTCAGCCTTTCCACCAGGAGCTCTTGAGGGTTGGGGTGGGACTGCAGAGCCCAGGTCATTTATAGCATTTCTGAGGGAACAGTCTCTGCTTGACTGGGCACCTGACTCACCCGAAAACACTTTATAAATAACCTGGAGGAGAGACGGGGGCTGTCCGCCCCACTCCACTCTCTGGGAGCAGGTGGCAGGCACCAAGGCCCGGGGCTTCCTGGACATCAGGGCAGAGCTGCCTGACTCAGGCCGGGAGCCAGGGCCAGGGATGCTGTGTGTGTGTGTGTGTGGGGGGGTGTGTGCCAACTCCTGGTAGTTGGGGTTACAGTGATCCTGGGCCCCCGAGTCCTCCTCTCAGCTATGATGTTGTCAGTGTCCCTGCCTTCTCGGGGAGGGGGGTGTATTGGGGGTTTCTGCCTGGGCAAACTGAGCCAGGATGAGCTAAACTTGCTGGGTGGCCCAGGAGGAGTGCCTGCCCCTCTCTGGATAAAAGGAGAAGTTGAACTAGGTGAGTGCTGAGGTCCTGTGCAGTGGTTCCATTTTTGATTCTGGCACATTATAGTGTGGATGGGTGCCTTGCCATCCCACATCACCCTAGGGGTGTGTGCGGGGGCGGGGGGAGGACAGGAGGAGGAGCAGTCGCCCACCTTTGGAACCCCGCGTGCTCCTTGCTCAGGCCAGTGGCAGTCATGGGAGGCTGGGTCTGCAGGGTGTGCTCAGGTAGGGCCTGATGAGTGTCCCTGAGGAAGCAGAGACGTTTGACTGTGTCCTGAAGAAAGCTGGTTTCAGGCTGGCACGTCCTGCGCCAGGACATACTACCTTGTGAGGCAGTGAGCTCCCTGTCCCTGAATGAATGCTCTTCTGTGAGGATGACGAGGAAAGGATTCCCCACTGAGCAGGTTTTAGGACTCCTGAGGAGTTTGTCAATAAAACAAACCCCCAAGTCCCCCCAACCTACTGAATGGGCCCCCAGGGGTGGGGCTTGGAGCTCTGAGCGACATGGCCCCTGTGTCGACTCTTTGGCTCTATGATTCTGTGGTGCTGACCTCAGGGCTGGGGCTGAAAGTATCCCAGCTTCCCCTACCCGAAATGTGTCACCCCAGCTTTACCCGAAATGTGTCACCCCAGCTTTACCCGAAATGTGTCACCCCAGCTTTACCCGAAATGTGTCACCCCAGCTTTCTAGCGTTTGGCAACTCCTGACATGGTGACAATAGATTAAAGGGATCTCCTGAAGGTCCCAGAGGGGACACAATAAGCAGAAAATGCATTAGACTGTCAGCCACTCCCACAGGCCATAGCAAATGGGACAGAAGCTATTGGTAGTGAAGGGGAGGGGACCTTACAGACACCAGGCTATGCCAGGCACCCCCTGACCAGGGCTGAGTTTGAATGCACTGACAGAACTGAGTGTCTTGTCTGGTTTCCCTCAAAAGACACCAAAACCGTTTTGGCACAGGAATCCCAAAAGCATGATGCCCGACATCTGTTTCCTCAGTGGTTCTCAGGACACCGTATTGGTCCAGATTCTGTGGTGGCTGCCAAGGCAAATGACTGAGCTTCGTGGTCCTGGTCTCCCTTCTCAGCCTCTTCTCACCATCTGGTCCAGGTTTTTATTCAGTTAACAAACATTTATTAAATACCCACTGCATGTCAGACCTAGAGCAAGGCACTGGGATACAGGGGTGGACAAGAGGCTTATTATGCCTGTCCTCAAGGAGCTTATGTTACTTGAGAAACAAGCAAAGCAACAGATGGAGGTGAGCAGGTGAAGTACAAGGAGGCTGGAGTCCAGGGAAGGACAGTGAGAGGGGCCATCTGGAGTGAGTGGTCCAGTAGGGCCTCTGTATGGGGCTTTGAAGCTGAGGCCGGAAGGTGTGAGGACTCTGTCAGGCAAAGAGTGGGGAGGTAGGTTTGTGGAAGAGGAGACAGGATGTGCCAAGTTCTAGGCAGGAAAGACCTGGAGGAGTGGATGGTCAGTGAGGTGTGAGCTGAGTTTGGAAGGGGAGGCAGCTCCGACTGGAGGAGTTTATGCATTATTGCAAGTGTCCGACTTCCCCACAGACTCACTGGGTGACCTGAGTAAGTAACGTAACTGCTTTAAGCCTCTGTTTTCTGTGGTGGAATGGAGGTAGGAATTCCCCTTCGTAAGCTTATCGGGAAGTTTTGATGAGATCTAGGAAAAATACAGGGTGAGTCCTCCATAAAGGAAGCAGTTCTTATTATTCCTGTTTTCACCCCTAGTTACTCAAAGAGAAACATCCCAACACCCTGGCTCTCTCTCCATCCTGCCCATGTCCTCACTCCTTTCCTCTGCCAACGTGGGGCCCTCCCAGTTCCGACCGAGTACAGATAGAACTGGTCAGGTTTCAGCCACAACAAGCACCTTTGTCTGGGCTCTGCAGGCCCCACATGGTGACGCGATGGATGGGGCTTCTGCCCCCCTGTGAGATGTCTGCATCTCACCTTGATTCTGTCTTCTTTGTATCTTTATATTGTCTTAATTAATTATTCAGCAGGTATGAAAATAATAACTTCTGCAATATGTGTAAAGTATAAAGAATAAGCACATAGCAAATGTTGGTGTGCTCACCAATCAATTTAAGAATAAGACTGCTGCCTCTCATTTGGAGTCTCCTGTATGCTGGTCCCTTCCCTTCCCTAGAGCTAACTATTTTCCTGAAATGTATATATTTGCTTTTCTTAATAATTTGTCACTTGTGTTTATACCTAAGTAACATTGTTTTAGTTTTTGCATGTTTTGGAATTTTATATAAAAGGGAACACCATATATATATATATATATATATCCTATATAATAAAAGGCTAATATGCAAATTGACCAAACAGCAGAATGATCGGTTGCTATGATGTGCACTGACTACCAGGGGCAGATGCTCAATATAGAAGCTGCCCCCTGGTGGTCAGTGTGCTCCCATGGGTGTGTGTAGGGGGGAGGGTGGGACAGCACCACTCAGCTAGAAGCTGGGCTCACAACTGGCGAGTGCAGCAGTGGTGGTGGGAGCCTCTCCCACCTCCCCTCTGTCTGACATCCCCAAGGGTTCACAGACTGCGAGAGGGAGCAGGCTGGGCTGAGGGACTCCCCCTGCCCAGCCTGAGTGCATGAATTTTGTGCACCGGGCCCCTAGTGTGTGTGTGTATTTTTTTTTTCTTCTGCCACTTGCCTTTTTAACTCATTATTTTTCTATAATTTGTGCATGTTGTTTACTGCTATATAGTATTCCATTGTAGGAATAGATTACGATTTAATTGTTCATTCTCCAGCCGAAGGATAGTTGGGTTGTTTTGTATTTTCTTGTACAAGCAGCACTGCTATAGACATTTCTGTTCATAACTGTGGTGTAAATCGAGGAGTGAAATTGCTGGAATTGTATGGGATTGTGCTAAAGTATTTTCCAAAGCAGCTGTACCTACTGATACTCCCACCTGTTGTATAGAAATGCTTGCATTGCCCCACAGCCTGCTCAATGCCTGCCTTGAGAGTCTTTGTAAGTCTAACCTAGAAGGTGGTATCTCACTGTATTTCCCTTGATTTTCTGGTGCATTTCCCAAAGCAGCCACTTTTGGCTTTGCTGAAGTTGAGGTTATTTACTCTCTTTTCTTCAGAATCTTTTTTCATGCCTACCTCTACATTTCTTCCTGTGGCAGAGAATAAAATCTTCATCCTCTCTCAGACCTGGTCCTGTCCTCTCTCCTTTATGATCCTCCTCCTTCCATGACTTCTTATCATCTCCAGCATTCCTCTGCTTGTGATTTCCAGATTTCATAAATGAGTTTATGGTAGAAAGTTTTGGTCACACCTAATCTGTGGCTATTTTCAACCTACTTTTCCCTGCCTCCCTCTGCCTAGAGAGTCTGAAAATGCTAGATGCTTTCCTGGTTTCCCTTGCAGCTAGAAGAGGCCATGTGACTGAGTTCTGGCCAATGAGATATAATAGGAAGTCTGTTAGGGGGCTTCTGGGAAATTTTCTTGAAGACTTATCTCCTAAGAAAAGGAAGTAGTCTTTCCCCTTCCTTCCTGCCATGGGTGTTTGGAGCTGCAGCAGTCACTTGCAGCTACAAGGCAATAAGTCTGAGGATGAGAAACCAAAGTGCTTAGAATGTTGTAGGGAAAGGATGAAAAAAACCTGGGTTCTTGAGGACGTTGCTGAGCTACGGAGCTAAACCTAGAGACTCTCCTCTCCAGACTTCCTGTTAATTAAATGTCTTTATTGTCAAACCGTGCTAGTAGGATAATTTTTTTGCAACCCAAACATCTGACTGGTAGACTGTCTTTGTATAGATTTTTTTCTTGCTTTTTTTCTCTTATTCTGCTCATTAGCTCCTCTTGTACTCCTCCAAACTGCACTCTGTGTTCACTTGGCAATGTGATTCCTGCCATTCCAATTGTTCTTGAATTTTCTATAGTACTTCATACCATTCATCTACCGTCCAGTGACTTTGCTTCCTTGGGCTTCTGTGATGATTTCTCCAGGGTCCTGGGTCTCCATCTGCCATCTTCTCTTCCTCTTGCACTGACTTCTCACCATCAACTGCCCTGGCCGAACACCTGCTACAGATGAGTCAAACATGGCTGTTCCCAGAGGTTATTTTATTTCCTCCTCACAAAGAGTCCTTCAATTCAGGCATTATCATCCCGACTTTACAGATGTGGAACCCAGGCCCTACAGGGTTAATTAACGTGCCCAAGGGCGTTTCATTAGTAAGTGAGCTGCTGGGATTGGATCTGAGGTGCTGAGGTGTCTGACTTCAATTGCACCATCTTGCCCAAGGCTAGACAGTGTTGGTCTGTTTCTCCTAGCTCCCAAGGTCAAGAGAACCCATCTTATGGCATTAACTATTACTTTTATAGACAGACCTCCCAAGTCTTAACTTAGAGTCTTGCAGTCCTTTTATCCCTAAAAAATCTCCTGACCTTTACATCTGGCATATATAGAGTTCCCTGGTCTGCCTTTGTGATTTCTGACCAGGGCATCTCCCAGCCACAGAGATAGACAGACAGTCCTGCATCCTCTTTGTCTTTCCCCTCCCTTCTTCATCTTCTGTACTCAGTTGGAAGCAGCAGCCTGTGGCAATTCCATTTAAAATGTCTCTGGAGTCTGTTCCTTTGCCCTCCTTCTTGGGCAGTGACCTTTGCCTCCCATTTCCACCACCTGGGCGAGCACAGTAGCTTTCTTCCTGCTCTTCCTGCCTCAGCCCCTCCCCTTGAACCCATGCTGGGCTGCTACCGGGTGACCTGTTCCAGTAGACTGCTTTCCTTGTGCCCTCCCTGTTTGGGCTCCCTTGCAGGCCCCCATTCCCTCTCTTTTAATGGGTTTTCATTATCTGACTGCAGCTTGGTTTCTCTATGGAGCAGTTCAAGTCAGCCAGCATGGTCTGCTGATTCAGATATACCTGCCTTAACTTCCAGCTGCCCATTTGTCCATCCCTGCTTGTCAGTCTCTAAGTATCAAACACCTCATCTTTCAGAAACTTCCTCTGGTCCCTTGGGCCAGGCGAAGACTCCGTCACCCCACCACTGGGACCTCTCCATTCTCAGCTTTCCCTCAACACTCAATGTCTCTATGGGTCACTGGGGCACCTGTTAGTTAGTTGTTCATTGTGTCCCATTTTATCTGAGTTTCCCAAACAAGACTGCAAAGTCCTTTAGGATTGGGGCCATCCCTCTCCTTGCATGAGGCTCAAGGTTGGAGAACTGAATGGAATCATTCCCTTTCCTGTAAATATACCCACTTTCCTGTACAAATATTAATTGAACACCTACTGTTTTCCAGGAACTATTCTGAGCACTGGGAATGCAGTTAAAGAAACACACTTCCTGCCTTTGAGGGGCTTATCCTATGTAACAAAAAGCTAATCAGCAAATTGTCCCCTTGACCGTTAGTTGGACTAGGGGGCAGGGCTGGCCCGCCAACTCCCCCTCCTCCTGGCCAGCCCTGCCCCCTATTGGCCCCCCTCAACCCTGATGGGGCGGCGGCTGGACCCCATTCGTGCACGAATTGGTGCACTGGACCTCTCGTGTTCTAATAAGGGAAGACAGATGTACATTTTGGAAAATATGATTATTTTCTAGGGCACTCGTAGAGTGCTCATACAAGGGGCACCTACCCACAGCTAACATGCCAGGCAAGGCTTCCCCAAGGAAGTAAATTTTATTATTTTATTTTTTACAAGTCTCAATTTTTATTATAGTTTCAACAAATAGTAATATTTTAATAAATGTAATCAGAATAAACAAAATATAGGGGGAAAAAAGAAAAACTGTACTTACTCAAGGAAGTAAATTTTACATTGGTATCTGAAGAGATTTATCCAGGTGAAGAGGAGGGAAGGACACCCCAGACAGAGCATATCTGAAGGAAGGCTAGAACGTGATACAGAGCCTGGCACACCTGCGGGTGGATACGCAGAAGTCCAGTGTGGCTGTGGCTGGCTTGGAGGGTGTGAAGGAGAGAAGTGGTGAGAAGGGCCTGGGGGTGATAGGCAGGGGCCAGATGGGCTGGATCTCTGGGTATGGCCTTGGTGAAGAAAGAGCTGTATGCTTTAGCTTTAGCGAAGGAAACTATAGGTCCAGGGAGACAGCAGGGGGCCAAGAAGCAGGAATAGATGACCTAGAGGCAGGGAATGGTGAAGTAGCTCACAGAACTCTGAAGACTATGGAGACATTCCAATCACGGAACCTGCCCTGTGACCTTGCTAGTGGTCAGGAATTTCAGAAGCTCTACAGGAGGTTCCCACTCAGAGCACGGTAAGATAAAGGCCGTAAGAAAGGCGCCCACAAAACCTTGTGTCGGGAATGGGATGGTTCAAGAAAGGGTTCCTGGGTCGGATGGGTTGTGAGATGGTTCTGGAAGGTGGGCTGGGCTCAGGACGGCATTCTCTCTTTCCCACCAGTGCCCAGGCCTGGCCAATGGCCTCTGGCTCTGGGCTTCATGGTGGCTGTTGCCCCTGGAGGAAGCACCTGGGCCTCTCCTTCCACAGCGGGAGCTGACAAAGGCCATTTCCTCAATGTTCATTTCCTACCCAGCTGCTTCCAAGGCAATTGGACCAGCTTGTCCAAGGCCAATAAGTCTGAACTGAGGTCTTTATTATAGTGCCTCTCCCACTGTCCAGAAGAATTGTGTATTTTCTACAAAATAAAATGTTTATTTATATACATTCCTTCCCATAGAACAAACCAGGTGTAAAATGATTGGTTTTAACACCATGCCAAGGAACCCTGCTTCTTTCTCTCCCCTTTCCAGAGAGTTTTGCTTTAATTCAACAAATATTGATTGAGCCAGACATTATTCCAGACATTTGGGATCCGTCAGGGAACATAACAAAGCTCCCTGCCCGAGCTTACAGGCAAGACACGTGGGAGACAGAGTAAGTGACATTGTTTGCCAGAAAACCTGATGAAACGTGATGATTGCTATAGAAGAAGAACAAGAAGGGGAAGTAAACAGAGAAGTTCGCTATTCCCTGAGCCAGCCTACTTCAGTGGGAAGGAGGATGGGGAGACTGAGAGGGAAGCAAGAACTAGGAAGGGCTGCTGTTTTCTTTTCTTTTCTTTTTTTTCCTTTTCTCGCTGTTTTTCTTTATAAGCCCTTGTTCCTGGTTGGACTTTCAAACGAATTTCATGTGTTACTTGGATAAAAATTAAATTCAAACGGTGCTGTAACTATAAGGTGGGGGGGGGGGGGGGGGGAGAAGGCGGCAGGGTGAGCTCAGTTCTTTTCTGTCCTCACAGAAAACAGGACAAGGTTTCTAAAGTTAAAAAGTCAAGAAATAGAACTACACACATATCATTAGCAACCTAAAGAAAACTATCGGAAGAATTTAAAGCAGAGACAGCCAAAAGAGTGAAAAGGCATTTCTCCTAGGAGAAAATGACTAAAGGTAGGGAGGCGTAGGTTAGAGTAGGCAGGGGACTCTTGTGTTTTATTGTTTCTAAAATCATAGGCATGCGTTACTTTGATGCTTAAACAAAAACACATTCTACTGAGTCCTAGGGAGCCCATGAGGCATGAGGGGTCTCTCAGGGCTTTTGTAGGGAGTGAGAGATGGTAGAGCAGGTGAGTTCTGCATCCCTTCATTCAAACCCACTTTCTTTTATTTGTTTTATGTGTCTGACTTTTGTGCAAGATTTTGTTTGAACAAAGGGTTCTGCAGGTGAAATTATTTGAACTCCACGCTCCCTTTGGCTCTCGTAATTAATGGTGCTTTGTAAGCATCTATTGCTCTTTAGGCCCATGTCTATAGATACTTTCTCAAAGAATTTCCATCATTTAATTTGCTTTGCGGTTTCCCCCCAAGTTGGGTATGGTTTGAAGTGACTGGTGTGTTGGTGCCAGTTTGTTTGGTATGGAAGTGAGACTGTGAAGTCAAACATTTGATGATTGTTACTCTGGAGCCACTGTTAGAACAGGGCCTATGCCTTTGGGTACCCTCCCTGGCATCCAGTGGCTATTGTAATGACAGGTAGGTTTTTGGCTAAGAGTTCCCTGTTGTCATCCCGGTATCTGCAGTTTCTCCTGGGGTGGCTGTGAATTCTTATAGAAACTTGCCTCCCACTCCACTTCCTCCAGAGAGAGAGAGAGAGAGAGAGAGAGAGAGAGAGAGAGAGAGAGAGAGAGAGAAATAAAGTTAAGAAAGGGAGGCAGCTGCCCATAGCTTAGACAGCTCCTAGTGACTCCACTTCCAGACATGTGTCAAGGTCTGCTGCTCTGACACTGTTTTTCAGAGTGAGTTCCCTTCATTCATGTTTCTGGGGCCTATTGCTGCCTGGCAGCTGCTCTCTTGAGTTTGAGGTACCAGAAGTTCTGCGTTTCCAGGCACTTTTCATGCCTTCTTGGCTATGCACGCCTGGCTCTTTATCTGCTGTCTGGGTATATGACACTAATCTTCGAAGTTCAAGTTCAAACATCAGGCAGTTATAAAACCTTTTCAGAAAAGAATCCCAACTCTGAGGCAACTATTTCCACCTTAGCACTTACCACAGAGCCTGGTCATCCCTTGATTATATTGTGTTATTGTTGGGGAGTTGGAAATACCCCATGGCCATCTTTCTGACTGGCATACAGTAGGTGCTCACTGAGCTAAATGAAGCATGTTTGCTGATCTTTACTGTGCGTTAGGAAATCTTGCTGGGCCTGAAATGTCACTGTGGGAAGATCTCCAGCAAGTCATCTCCATAAATCTTTTCCTGTTTTCTTCTTGAAAGACCACATTTGGAAAACTCAGGTAACATCCAGACAAAGCTCCCCATGCTTGGAGGGATCTGTTTAGGGAGGGCGAATTATTGCCACCGCTTTATAGATGAGAAAGAACTCTGAGGCTCAGAGAGACTGAGACTTGTATTCACATAGTGAATAGCAGAGCGAGGTTGTGACCCATGTCATCTGACTCCAGAGACACACACTTCCTCCTAGTCCCCGCAATGTGCTCTGAGAAGACACCATTTAACTTTCCAGACCATAGTTTCCCCCTAAGCATTCATGCAATTGTTTTCCTTCCAGACCCAAATGCTGAGAATGTCCCTGGCTCCCCTGCTTTTTCTTCCTTTCCCCAAGGTTTGCTGGATCTTTTCTTGTCTTTTCTGCAGTTTGCAGGCGTTCATTTTTCTCTCATCTCTTTCCAGATACCATGACTTCCAAATCTTTCAGTTGGTTTCTTCCTCTGACTGCAGTCTTTTTTGGGGATGGTGGTGGTGGTGGTGGTGGTGGTGGTGGTGGTGGTGGTGGTGGTGGACTTTCCAAGGCAGCCATAGATTGGAGAGTGATATCTGTGAATTCATTAGTGGATCTTCTTTGATGTTACTTTGTAGGTGAGCTCATTGATTTATGATGAAAACATCAAAGAGCTAGGCTCTCGCACAGAATTGGTTGGTTCCAAGGTGGCTGAGTAATAATGATTAGTTAGATTAAATCTCAACATCTCCTCCTGCCTAAAAAGTGAAAGTCCCAGTGACTGGCGTGTGGGAACATTCCATCCAGCAGCATCCCACCACAGCCTTGAGTCAGCACAGTGTGCAACGCTCCCCATCCCAAATGTGGGCCTTGCTGCTTGGCCTCTACTTTGATGCCTCCAAGCCTTGAGGTCTGTTGAGATTGCTGTAACAGCCCTGGAGGCAATGTGGTGGTCAAAAGCTGAAGCTGTTAAAGTCTCTTTCTAGTCAGGGGAGCTGGATATTAAAGGGGATCATCATCCTTTTGTTTGTTTGTTTTTGTTAATCCTTACCTGAGGATATCTTCCATTGATTTTAGGAGACAGTGGAAGGGAGGGGGAGGGCCAGAGAGCAACATCAGTGTAAGAGAGACACATCTCCCTCACATTGAGTCTGCAACTGAGAACCTGGGATCCTTCTGTACAATGGCTGATGCTCCACCCACTGAGCCAAACTGACTAGGGAGGATCATTCATCCTTGTGTGGATCATCTCAAGGTTCTCTCTAGAGTCTTAGGTTGGTAATTTCAATTACAAGCAGGAAAGTGCCAGCCCATGCCTGGCACATAGACAATTTTCCATATATGATGGCTGAATGTACTTATTGATGAAGGTCAGGAAGCATGAAGTCTCTGACTAGTTGAAGTAGAGGAAAGAGTAGAGCTTAAGTCTTTCTTATGCTACATAACATCCTAACTCACATCTCTGGCCATTTATTCTGTTTCTACTATGTTGGGAAAATTGTCTGTGCTCCTCTACAAAGTCATCCCCTCCATGTTTGCCCTGCATTCCATTATCTGCTGACTTATTAAGGGTTTGATCCTGCAATTAACCCTCTCTTTTCTGAACCATCAATGTTTCCCTCTCTAATAGATTATTCCTATCAGCATACAAACAAGCTCTGATGTCTTCCATCTTAAAAGAGCCTGCCTTGCTTCTACTTCTCCTTCAAGCTGCCATGCTACTCTTTGTTCCTTTTACAGCAAAATGTTTTTAAAGTATTGTCTACACTCTCAGTATTTCTGCTTCCTCTTCCCCATTCTGATCCAAACCTACCTTAGTTAGGATCTCATCCTCTCTTCCCACTAAAACAGCTCTGATCAAGCTCACCAGTGACATTGTTGCTGCTGTAGTCAGAAAAGGGGCCACATACTAAACCTGACAAGCTCAGCGAAAGCCACATGGCAGGCCTTACAAACTCAGAGATGGAAAGGAACCACATAGTGTGGGCTGAATGTAAAACTCCCCAATTAAAAGCAGGTCATGGTGAATGGGTAGTCTCGTCCTAGGCCTATAGCTTTCTTGACAGAGGTCATCTTTATTTTTGAAATTGTCACTTGTCTTTGAAATGTCAGACTGATTATTTTTTCCAGACCCCTTGAAGACACAGCACAAGGTAACAAGAGAGCACATGTTATCTTGTTGCCCGCATACCATCGCTATGTGCTGTAAATGTTAACTTTCTTGTGCTCACCAGTGGAAAAGATGTGTCTCTCCACTTAGCTTTTTATCCAGTCTCAGAGATTTCCCTGCTTTGCTTTCTCCCACCTCCTTCATCTACCACCAGTGAACTTCATGGAATCCTTCTTAAGTTTTGTACTTTGATTTTATGTATAAAATAAGCTGCAAAAATGCCATTCTCCAGAGCATTTCTTTTTTCTGAATCAGTTAAGATTTTGCTTCCCTGCAATTGCCATCAAATAAACTCTTATAAGACTTTTTCGTAGGCAGTGCATTCAATGGTCAATTCTCAGTCCTCATCTTATTCTACATGTGAGCACCACTCTACACAGCTGGTAAGGCTCTGTTATCGGGTGTCTTGCTTGGCTCCAGGACACCACTCTCTCTTGGGTCTTCTACCTCACTGGCCACTCCTCTCAGTCTCCCTTAGTCTTCCCAACCTGTAAGAACGGGATCAGTTCTTGGACAAATTTTCTAGCTATACCCACTCTTTAGATGATCTCATTGAGTTCCATGGTTTTAAATATCATTCACATACTGATGACTCCTGAAGTTATATTTCCAACTCTCTATCTCTTCCCTGAACCTCAACTGCTTACTCTACTTAGATGTATAACATGCATATCAAACTTCAAACCCAAATCAATTAAACACATCCAAAACTCTGTATTCTCCATCCGAACTCAGCCTTTTATCTTCCCTGCTTAAATTTTCAGTGGCTCAGATTTCAAAACTTGGAATCATTATCGACTCTCTTTTATACAACACCCCAATCTATCCACAGATCCTGTCAGCATTTCATTCAAATTATATCTAGACTATGGTTGTTTTTCACCACCTCCACCCTAGTCCAAGCCACCACCACGTCTTGCCTAGATGATGCTATCAGTCTCCTAATTGGTCTCACTACATCAATCCTTGCCTTCCCCAACACTAGTATCCAGAGTAATCTTTTAAGAAACTGCAATTAGATAATGCCATGCCTCCACTTTAAATCTTCTAAGGCTTGCCACCTCACTTGCTGAATGAATTCCTAAGACCTTATCAGGGCCAACCAGCCCTCGAAGACCTGGTTTCAGCTACCTTTGTGATCTCAGCTCCCACCCTTCCTCCCCTTCCCCACACACCAGCCTAGTTACTGGTTTCCCTGATATTCTTTGAAGATGCTAAACCCATTTCTGCCTCTGGGCCCTTGCACTCTGCCCTCTAGTCCTTATCACCCTTCCCCCTGTATCTGCATGGTAAACTTTCTCATTTCCTTCAAGCCTCTGCCCAAATTTCACCTTTTCAAAAAAGCTGTGGCTGTTCTTTCTGAAATAACCCCTCCTCTGTCATACACATGCTCTCTCTCATTACTATACTTTATTTTTCTTCCTACCAATGATCATACCTGGACATATTTTATATTATTTTCTAATGTGTTATTGATTGTTAACTACAGTAATATGTAAGTTCAAAAGAACAGAGTCTTTGTGCATTTAGCCATTGTTGTACCCCAAGCTTCTAGAAGAGTGCCTGATACATAGTAAGTGTTCGACAAGCATGTTGAATAAATGGATTTACTGAATCAACTCATCTAGGTCTCTTGTCATCAGATGATGAGAGTGGTTTCCAGACATTTGTCTAATTAATATGATCAAAATCAAGTGTGAGGAACTGGGAGAATTATGTGTAGAGATAATCAGATTATGCATTTATTTAGTACCAGTGACCACCATGGGATTCACAGTTATTTTCAGGTTGTTCCTTGATGTCAACGCATTTGTCAAATTCTAAGGCAGAACAAAACACCTGCCTGTCACTACTTTGGCATGTCACCTATCCTCGGGGACTCAGGGTGTTCATCTGTGAAATAGGCAGTTGGGGATGTGGTTACTGCTTGGCTAGTTTATGGTCTACAAGGTACTGGAGGGAGGCAGTACAACCACACAGGCCCTGGAGCTTGACTGCCTGTCTTTGAATCTTGCCTCCATTCCTCACAAGCCACATGACTTTGGGCAACTTAGTCTCCTCCTTTGTAACGTGGGAATAATAAAAGAATAATAAGTCCCTTAATTATTTATTGTTAAATATTTAGTAATTCAATTATTTATTTAATTCAAATAATAATTGTGAGGATTACATATATGGTAATACATGTAAAATACATAGCATATGGTCTGGCACATAGTAAGTGCTCAATACATGTTAGCTGTTAAAAATGATAAGTTCTGGGGGAAGTTTTGAAGGGATCATTGCTATTAATGTGTTTTAGGAGCAATAAGCTAGAATATTAGATGATATGAAATCTTTAAAGGTGTGTTAGGAATGTTGTGATTGTGTAGGAGAATGCCCTTCTTAGGAGACACATGGTGAAGTACTTACGAATAAAGCCTCATAATGTCAGTCACTTTCTAGTAACCTAGTGAAATGTACCTCCATCTTTCTATACATGTCTATGAAGCAAATATGGTGAGATGTTAACAACTATTGAATCTAGATAGACAGTACAGGTTATTATATAATTCTTTCCACTTCCCTGTATGTTTGAAAATTTCAAAACACAAGGTTGAAGGGAGAAATAAAACCACGAGAAATAGTCTAGTTAAGTCCCACACGTTTTACAGGAATAGGCTTTGATGTGAAGCATTTGCCTCAGGTCTTGCAGCTGGTGAGGCCTGAGTCAGAGCCTAGTTCTCCAGGCTGCCTCTCTCTCCTTTGTTTGCTGCTCTGGACTCTCAGGCAGCAACGGAGCATTGGAGGAACACGCCCAGCTCCCCCTCAAAGAGACAAGGAGTAGTATGGGTGGGTAAAAAGGCACCTGTGTTGGTGTTTCCTTATTAAGCCAATAGGTCATCTGGTTGGAAAGTGTGGTGTCGAAAATGCGAAGGCAACACCAGAGCCAGACCTGCCAGCCTTAGAGAGTAGGCCTACCAGTTTGGCACCACCTGCTTGTGGCTTTTGAGTGGCGGGAGTGTGTGTGTGTAAACTCTGGGGATCCAGAGGCCAGAGGAGCGCGGGGCGGGGCCGGGGCAGGAAGAGACTGGCTGCAATGCTGGAGATCCCTGAAAAAGGGGCCAGTTCCCGAAATACGACTCGGGAACGTATTTAAAGCAATGATCCTCTGCGGTCTGCAGTGCCCTCCTCCAGCTGATAGGTTTCAAGGCAGGGAAAAGGAGAGAAGGGGGAAGCGGGAGGGGACACAGAGAAGGAACCGGAAAGGAGGAAGAAAAATATACTGAAGAGGCAGCCTGGACCGCGGCGGGGGAGGGCCGGAGGGGAAAGAGTGTAGGAGAGGGAGGGAGCCCAGGACGACCCTTAGCCTCTGCAAGCGGGGTGTCCTGCCCCGGAACTGCCCTGCCCCGCTCTCCTCCGTGCCAGTCAGTCCCGGAGGCTGCCGGAGCGAGCGGGGAGCTCCCGGCGCTTTACCAGGGGGAAGGGCAGGAGAGGCGGAGCCTCTGCGCCGGGGCGGGAGCCGAGCCGCTGGCCGCGGGCGGGACTCCTCTCCGGCGGGCGGGCGCCGGAGTCTGGGGGCCGCCGCTTCCCCCTCCCGGTGGGCGGAGGCGCCTGCCCCCTCCTCCCCCCGCCGTCCCCACTCCCAACCCCGCTGCTGTCAGACAGACACCCAGCCGTTGCCTGCAGGAGCCGCGGCAGCGGGCGATCCGCGAGGAATAGCCTCGGGCGCGGCCTCGCCTCGCCTCGCCCGCATCAGCACCGCGGACAGCACAGCGGCCTTACCCAGGACCCAGAAGCCCGCGGGGTCACCTGCCCACCGGCGCCCGGGACCTCGGCGTCCGCATCAGCACCACGGACAGCGCCACGGACCCCATTTCGCCGCCGCCAGCCCACCTGCGGACGGCACCGGGAACAGTCTCCTTGCCCAAGCCCTCAGTCGGCTCGAGCGGCCAGCCCCCCCTGAACATGGCCACCGAGGTAGGGGGCGAGCACATGGCGGTGCCCGACTGCTGCGGGAACAGAGTCCCTCTAGGGGCGTCCTGGGCGGGAAAGGAGGCGGGGGTGGGGTGGGAGGGTAGGGGGTGAGTAGGGTGAGGTGGGGTAAGGTGGCTTCCAGGGTCGGGTGGGGCAGAAGGGGTGGATGGTGCAGTGGCAGAGTGGAAGAGAGGGGCTCATCTCACCCCTGGCTTGTCAATCTGCCCCATTTGAGTCCTGCAGCTGTGTGTGCCACTTGTTGGCACTAGCACCAGGGTTGCTCCAGCACTTCAGCTGGGGTTTCCCCCTCCCCTAGACTGCAAGTCCTGAAGCCGCTTCCCTACCCTAGAGGGTTGGAAATGAGCCTCAGAGAGGGAATGCTGCTGGGTGCTGTTGCTATGCAGTGCAGCCATCCAGCTTCTGAGCCAAAAAACCTGGCTAAAGGATGGCAGATGTACCTCTACATCAGCATTTCCTTCAGGGGCCAGAGGAAGACAAGGAATCTCTAAGCCCAAACCCCAAGTGGTTGGTTTTAATGAGTTGCTCTTGCTGCTGTTTTCTCCACACTCAAGTTTCCTGCACCAGGGTGTCCACATGTCTCCTGTCTGATGGGAGGAGGCTGCCTTCCTCAAGGTGTGCCTATAGGTGTGTTACTTTCAAGGGATTTGAAAGTTGAACCATGGGACTGTTGACTGAGGTCAGAATCTATGTGCAATGCTTAAGAGGTCAGGAATTACAACCTCTACCCCTCATTTCATCAGGGAGATGGAGCTCTTTATGATCCCACTTAATAAGTGGTGAAGGTAACACATAGAGAAGGGGACGGTCTGCTTGAAACTCACACAGCATGTCAGCAGTAGAGCTGGAAGTTTCTTTCTTTGGATTTTTGGAGTGGAACCCAGGTCACCCGGTTCTGATGTTGACTTCTTTTGTGGTGTTTTCCCATTTCCGACACAGCTGGGACGTAAGCTATGGGGACAGCAGAAGCTTTTGAATGGCTCTGTGCACTGCCTCCAGGCATTCTGGTGAGCAGCGTGACATCAATACTAAGTGTCATTGTTGTTCTGCTGTTGTCACCACCACAGAACCAGGTGCAGTTGCTCAGCATCACTCAGGTTTCTGACCAGACTCAGGCTTAGCTAGGAGAGCTTGCCCCCAGGACCCTGTGAAGAGCAAGCCCTGAGCAGACCCATGGAGCTTGATTTCTAGGATGGAGGCATGCAGAATGCTCAGGAAGTGCCAAAGACACTGGGAAGAGCAGGAAGAACAAGGAGAAATGGCCAAGAAGCAGGTCACCTTCTAGCTAGGGCTGTCAGACTGCAGCGGCGGCTGCTGGTGTTAGGCAGGAAGGAAACTTCAGCCACATGGGCACCATTGGGCCAGGGGTGTGGGCCGAGAAGACAGCTGCATCTGTGATGCCATCTGACAGATTCCAAGAGGCCCACCTGCCCCAGCACATCTCCCTCTCAGGTCTAAGGTTCCCAGACTCCAAACAGCAGGCTCACATCTCTGGGTCGAGGCACTGTTTCCAAGAGGCTGCTGTTAGGCATGTGTGGTTCTCCCCAGCACACTTCCTGAATCTAGCACTCTCCTGCGTTCAAAGCACTATCACACTCGTGGTTTCCTTTGAGTCTGAGAGCAACCCTGTGAAGTGGGCAAGAATGGTGTTATTATCCCCAATTAACAGGACGAGACATGGAGACTCAGAAGCTTGTCTGGTCCCTGTGAAGGAGCCAAGGAAAGCATCATTATCTCATTTGACAGATGATGCAACTGGAGAGCTGAGGCTTATCCAAGAAAATGTGGCTAAAAACGAGCAGGGCCAGGACTAGAACTTGAGTCTTCTGTCTCCCCGGCCAGTGAGTTCTTGGCTGTATCCAGGTGTATCAATTAGCTAGCCTTGTTGCCCAATAGAGTGGTGGGCACTTAGGGGGTCTTGACGTGAAGCTTTGATGAGTGCAAAGGAGTTCAGGAATGGCCGGAGTGTGGGAACCAGCCTGGCTGGGTCATCTTGAGGGCAGAGGGACAGAGGAATGCTCAGAAGGGAGGGGGAGCTGAGGGCAAACATTGCTCATTGCTCAGTTTTGCCTTGGGTGGACTCTGGTGGCAGCAGGGAGGGAGGAAGCCTGAGCCCTGCCAAGGCACAGGACGTGCACATTATCTGGGCTGCAGAGTGAGTCATCCTCCCCAGGCTGTTTTTAATGTTAGGAATGAGTTAAGATTACCAGGAAAAACCTGTTGGAAGAAGAGAACCCCACGCCAGCCTCCTGTGGCGTTCCCATAGGATTCTGAAGGGGAAGTCCTTAGCAGAAGGTGTTTTGAGGGGAAGAGAGGGGAAAGAGAGAGGGGGGGAGAGGAAAAGAGAGAGGGAGGGAGAGAACAGTGAGGAAGAGCGAGTAAGAGAGAGACTTAAGAAAGATAGGCTGTCCCTGGATTCCTGGAAGGAAGGCATGGAAACAGGACCCTTTTGCTCCCTAATTTCTATCTAGGAGTCAGCATTAAGGGAGGGGTGTGTGTAAGGAACTCAGAGGAGGGAGACGCCTCCTGAGTGATACACTGACCTCATTTGGGAACTGTAACGAGCCCATATCCTGAGCAACAAATCTCTGTGAATGTGTGTCACTGGGAGCAGGGCCTGCCCAGGTGGCCACGGCAGCTGGACAAAGCCTGGCTGAAAGGGGCTTCTCCAGGAGGTGGAGTTCGGCTCCTGGGAGACGTTAAAATGCATCCAAGTAGCACTACCCAAGGCTTGATCTCCGAGGCGTGGAATTAACGACAAGCAGGCAAGGGGCTGGGCTTGGGCTCTGCTGTCATCTGAGAAGCAGGGCGGCCTTATGCCCAGGTTTCCATCCTGAGGCCCCACTTGGCTGCCTATGACTCATGGTCCTCACTCCCCCACAGCCTGGCCAGGGAGCATGCTGTTGGCTCATCCGCTGCATTTCCTGATTCCGGAGTTGAGTCTCAAAAGCATCCTCAGAATTGGCTGTTTCTAATACAGATAGAGATGTGGGCCAGAAGGGGCCTCTGGTGTGTGTAGGGAAGACCAGGCCTGGGAGTGCTTATCTGTGCTCAGTGCTTGCTCCTTCCCACCTGCACAAGGTTGACTCTATTGGGATCAGTGATGGGAGAGAGGGGAGGGTTGAGGAAGATAAGAAATGGATGAGAAGCACAGGCCTCTGGGTCAGTGTCCAGGGGGACCGCCCAGGGGAGACACAGAAGCTATGACCCCCCAGGAGAGGTGTGTGCATGTTCTGGGACCCTCTTGTGGGGTTTCAGAGCATCAGGATCGTGGCTAAAAACCCTTGCCTGCCTCCTCAAAGCTGGCAAGTGGCTGGACACCTGGCTCTTGCTCTGGCCCAAGGGCCCCTGACATGGGATTCCTTACTCAGAAGTCCTAAATTGGCAGCTCTAGGAATGGTGCTGGCTCACAGGTATGTCTTATTCGGTCTGCTTAGTGCTTATAAATGTAAACATTTATTTGAAATATTTAAAAATCATGCTATTTGATGTTAAGGGTATCTGAATTTATGGCTTTTCTTAAAAAATCAGAATCACAACCCAGGTACACCTTCACATGGCAATGATCAGGTGTTTTTGAGACATGAGTTCTCCAATTAGCCACAGTCCCCACCTGGCCCACTTACATGCTTAGTCCCCACAAACATTGGCATTCATAATCCCTAATGAGGAGTCTGAATGTCAGAGCTGGAAGGGGCTTTAATGATTACATCTAGTTCAACCTCTTCAGTTTCTGGTTGAAGAAATGGAGGCCTGGAGAAGGAAAGACTTTCTAGATTCATGTGGCCAGGACGAGCACCTGGTTTCCTGCTCCTGGACCACTGGTCCATCTTTCCATCAGAGCTTTTTGGTATCTCACAACTGAGCCACCAGGGCTGGAGAGGGCCAGGAGACACTGCCTTGCCTTGAATCCTACAGACGAGTTTGTGATGTGTGTGCTTTAAGTAGATCTTAGAAACAAAGGCTCTGCCATATAAAATGTATCTGATACTGTCCTCTAGCAACTCCTCAAGACCCCACAAACACTCTCCAGGGAGGGAAGGGGATCCCTGGTCCCCCAAAGCCAGGACAGTATCCTAAAGCTCAGGAAATTGTTAGGGCTGGAAAGGGTGTTGGCCCCTCCCACTGTGGCAACTTTGAGAACTTGTGGGTAAAAGCCAAGAGTAAATGGGACTGCATTATGTAAGGCAGCACCCTAAAATCTTAATGGTGTGACACACTAGGAGTTTATTTCCCACTCGATAAAGTCTGAGATGAGTGTAGAAGGGGAAAGACCGCAGGGCAGTGACTGGCCTTTATGAGCCAAGCCTATAAATGACATTTATCGCTTCCACTCACATTTCATTCAGTCCCATGGCCACACCTAAGTAACTGCAAGGGTGGCTGGGACTTAATCTAGCTGTGTGCCTAGGAGGAAGAAGAGGTGGCTGTGGTCAACAGCTAGCCAGTCCTTGGAGACACATGCGTTCCAGGTAGCTCACAGGGCATGTGTGTGAATTCAGACAGAGGAAGATGTTGGAGGGGAGGAAGCTGAGTCCATGTCAGAATGGCTGAAACACTGGCATTTCCTTTTTTTTCCATTTTCACCACATTTTTCTGGAATTGGACCCACTTTAGTCAACTTTCCAAGAGGCCCCCTTGCCCAGTCGTGCCCACTTCCTGTGCACCACTCCCAAAGTTCCCAGAATCATCCTTCCAGGGGAGGGGCATCCATCCTCAAGATGGACTGGCTCATGTCAGTTGGGTTAGGAAGGTGGGAAAAGGCCACCACCCTTTTCTTTAAAAAATAAAACAATATAAGACCTTAACCAGCTAGAGCAGACACAATGCTGAGTAACTTATTGATATGTAACTTATTTACATAAACAAAGCATTCTTTATTTTTCAAAGTCATCATAGGATCCTAGTATATGTCAAGGAGACTTCCTCAATGGAAACCTTGATGAGAGGAATCAAGAACTATTAAGACTAGAGGAGTATTTATACATTATGTAACCCAATCCTGATCCTTTGGGATCACAGCTCTTAGACAGAATGAAGCTCACCTGGATTTAGGAAGGTCTTGAATAATGGTCTCTGATTTGTACCTTTCAGGACCTTGATCTACCAATTATCTGTTCCTACTACCATATTGGCAATCTTTTCCATGTTACTTATTCTTTCCCCAGCTTTTAAGCAACTCTTTTCCATTCTAAATCCTCCCCTCTGAAACCGCTTCAGTACTTTTTTAAAAAAATCTAATTCTCCTCTACTATTCCCAGTGTTCTTGTCTGATTTGCACACCAACTCTATTCTTGCTGAAATTTGCCTCAGTGAAGTCTACTCATTGGTGTAGACTGCCTTCTCTGCTATCTCCATTACTTTGCACAAGCATCTCCCTCTGTCTGGGTTGCCTCTTCCTCTTTACTATTTCCTCCTCCCCTACCCCTCCTCTGCCTCTGCCTCTGTCCCTGCCCCTGCCCCTGCCCCTGCCACTGGTAACTCCCAGCCTTCTTTTATGACTCAACAGGATCCCAGGAAGACTTTCTGAGTCAATGCTTCTGGGTAAGAGGTTACTTCTCCGTAGCATTTATCACAGTCGAATTCATTATATATTTACTCGTCTTCCTCCCTGTAGCTCACAGACTATCTTCTGCTCGGCCTCCCTGGAGCCTGGCAGTAAGGACTCAATAAGTGAAAGCTGAGTGACTGAATGGATTCACTTTAATTACACGGGATGAACTGGTTGTGTGTTCACTCTGCCTTTGGGGCTTGGTCTCCACGTGGCTCTAATGTCTGGCATATTTCACCCAGTGGGTTGCTTGTCTGGAACGTGGGTGAGAGGCTGGAAGTGGAAGAAAGGGGCCCTGTTCTGTGGAGTTGAGTCCACTTCCCACAGATGCCAGTCTGTGTCGATGTCAAGTCTGCAGGTGTGGACAGGAGGGTCACCCCCTCCTTCCTACCAGGGCAAGGAATTTCTTCTATTTCTGGCTTCAGCCCACTTTATCCCCAATTTTTTCTGGGGATGTGGGCATTTGTGGGACTTTCCTTCCTATGGTGAGAAGTGCTGGACCTGAAAACCATTCATGGTGCTCTCTTATCCAGGCCATAGCTTGACTTGGCCTGAACCCGAATCTCCCTGAGTTCAAGGGCACATCAGATACTTCTCTGCC
>PVJC01003387.1:57128-70932 GCA_004026665.1 Murina feae
TGTGTGTGTGTGTGTGTAGGGTGGGGGTGAGGTGGGGGTGGGATGGGGAGGGAAGAGGGGTTTGGACCAGCCACCAGGAAGCCTTCCTCTCATTAAAATTTGTTTCTGGCTCTGTTGATGGTTCCAGAACCTCTCATTTTGGCTCAGTTTTGGCTCTGCTTTAGGCTTTTTCTAGATTTTCCTGGGATTGTTCAGGGCATCTCCTGGGGTGAACTCTGCTTCCCCGTGACCTTCCTGGAGCACATGTAGGGGCTAACTTGTCCCAGTTTCCCAGAAACGTTCCTGAATGTAGGGCTGAAAGACCCACATCCCCCAAACCCCTCAGTCTCAGACAGACCTGGATGGATGGTCACCTGCTCGCGTCTTCTCCACATCTGCCCAGGTGCACAACCTGCAGGAGCTGCGGCGGAGTGCGTCCCTGGCCACCAAGATCTTTATCCAGAGAGACTACAGCGACGGCACCATCTGTCAGTTCCAGACCAAGTTCCCCCCCGAGCTGGACGGCCGGGTAAGGACGTCTGTTGCTAAGCTGGGGACACAGGCCAGGATGGAACTGAGAGACTTCTTCAAATGCATTTTTTTCCAGGATAAAAGTAGTACATGACACATCAGTTATTCAGCCACTTCACATGGAAGAATTAAAACACGCACACAAATATTCTTAACATGGTCTTGCCGTGGCCTCATTGAGAGGCAACACGGAAGAAACCTCAGTTTCTAGTCCAGCGGCTCTCAAGTTTCGGTAGCACGAGAACCACCTGGAGAACTTGTTAGATGTAAATTTCCAAGTCCCGGTAGATGGTGGTAGGTGTCATCAGAGAGGCCAGCTCCGTTTTTGGGTTCAGGAATCTCCACTTTTTAGCAGCATTTCTCACCCACATTAGTATTTTCTGGGGAGTCCTCAAATATCCCGAAGCCTGGGCTGTTCCCCACAGCCCTCCCTGCAGACTCCACTTCTGTGTGTCTCCTGGACCACCAGCCCCTGTCAAGGCATCAGCTCTTTCAGCGAGTTATGCTCCTGGTTCTGGGGGTGTGTGTAGCTTCCATCTCAGGCTGCTTAGAATTGACCTGGGTTTGGGGGAGGGTAGAGGGCAGACCCTGATCCTTTCATCCAGCAGCCAGGCAGATCTAAAAGAGTTTGGGAAGGTGCGACAGGCCTGACTTCTGCTGACCTGACCCCCTAACCAGCTTTTGGGCATGCCTGTTCTTTGGGGTGGGGTAATCCTGGGTAGAGCAGTAGAGCTTAGCTCAGGGGCCAATTGGATTTTATCTGTGTTCATGCCAGGTCTGTGTAGGGACAGTGGCTGGGAACCACAAAGCTTCTATTTGTGGAAGGTTCCTAACTGGTGTGATGGCCCTGTGGGGGTGAGTGGGGAACAGGGTGCTCTGAAGAGTATAAAAATGGGGCGACAAACACTTGGACACCTGCTGGGTTTGGAGCATGACCTTCCAATCCAGGTGTCCAGTATAAGGGGGCCCAGTGAAGAGCCAGACTCGGGTCAGAGCTGTGTAACCTTGGACAGGTCCACTCAGCATTCAGCAAGTATCTATGGGGATCTACTATGCCACAGACACTGGGGATGTAGGAGCCAACTGATGGGGCTTATTTTCTACCAGAGGGTACAAAAATAAACACAAACACTTAAGTAAATATATAGTAGCTCAGGTGATCACAAATACTAGAAAAATAAGGGGGTGGGGGGCAGGATGGATAGAGAGAGCTAGAGATAGGGCATTGTCAAGAGTAGCCTGTTGGATAAGGGGAGATCTGAGGGAAGTAAGGAAGAGGGGGCAGGGGACAGCGGGGTGTCTGGTGGGAGAGTTTGCAGCCGTGTTCAGGAAACGGCAGCATGGTGGTCAGTGGCTGGCGTGGGGCCGGAGTGAGGAGCAGAGTAGGAGATGGACTCAGCGGAACCCAGAGCCAGGCATTGGCGGACTTCCTGGATCCTGCCTGGAAATAGAAGGCGTGGGGAGCCTTGATCAGAGCTGTGCTGGCTGAGCCGGGGGCCAGGAAACCAGTTAGGAGGCTGGAGCTCCCTTCAGTCCTCCTTGTGGAAGCGGATGATAGTCCTGCTTCTCTGAGGGAAGTATGAGGGTTCAGGGAAAGAATACATAAAGAAGCCCGACACAGAGCAAGTGCCGAGTAAATATTAGCTGTGATGATTACGGATGCAGGTGGGACAGCTTCCCAGTGGTCCGAAATCTTGTCTAGAAGGAAGTGCCCCTTCCTGGAAAGACACTTCTGAGGTCTCACCCAATGACTCTCAAGCCGTTGAAGTCCCTTCCAAACATGGAGAGACCCTAGCAATTAGGTCCTGAGCTCTCACAGCCATCAAAACGGGGTGGGTGTGTGTGTGACACAGTCTCTGGGATTCTTGCCTAATGCATTCACATCTAGGATATTGTAGGAGTTTCCTGTTTCCAAGGGGTGCCAAGTAGGATTTTTCTTTTTAAATCTTTATTTATTTATTTTTTGTTTTAAATACTATTTATTTATGTTATTTCAGAGAGGCAGGGAGAGGGAGAGAGAGAGAGAAACATCAATGAGACATGTGCCCTTAACTGGAATCGAACCTGGGGTTCTTCAGTCTGCAGACCGACACTCTACCCATTGAGCCAAACCAGCTAAGGCCCAAGTAGCATTTTTATTCCCATTTTATAGATGTGGAAACTGACACTAGAGTAGTTAGAGCATTTGTCCAAGGTCACATAGCTATTTGATGGCCAGGTCTGAACCCCAGCTCTCCTGACTTCCAGTCCAGTGCTCTTTCTGCTCCACTGGCGCCTGCAACCTCTTGGTCTTACCTGTGTGCTGCCCCCACCCCTGGTGTGGTCCTACCACTCCCCCCACCTCAGCCAGTGACTGTTCACACCCCAGGGAGGCTGATCCTCTCTCTCTGACCCTCTTTCCCTCCAGATTGAGCGGCAGCTCTTTGAGGAGACTGTGAAGACCCTCAACGGCTTCTACGCAGAAGCAGAGAAGATTGGGGGCAGCTCCTACCTGGAAGGCTGCCTGGCCTGCGCCACGGCCTACTTCATCTTCCTCTGCATGGAGACCCACTACGAAAAGGTGCTCCCTCCCTGGCCACCCTGCACCCCTTCCCAGGGCTCCCTGCCGCACTCATCCTCAATTGGCCCCTCCTTGCAGGTTCTCAAGAAGATCACACGCTACATCCAAGAACAGAACGAGAAGATCTTTGCCCCTCGAGGCCTGCTGCTCACGGACCCTGTTGAGCGTGGGATGAGGGTTGTATCCTTCCTGACTGTTCTGAGTGTGTGTGTGTGTATGGGTGTGTATGGGTGGCACAGAGCTGCAAACCAGTGGGGTCTGTGGTGAGGCTGCCAGGAAATGGGACCACCCTAGGGTTTTTAGGGTACCCCACATGTCTGGTCACCAATCCTCTCCCTTCACAGTAGGTTATTGGTGCTGTTTGTGAATTTCAGGGTTTGCTTTTATTTACTGAGCTGCATTTACTCAGTGCTTAGTACATGCCAGATAGCATATTCAGTGCTTTGAAACTATGGATGCGCAACCCTACAATGTGGGTAACTTATTATGTCCCTTTATGGATGAGCACTGAAGTTAAGTCACTGACTCATGGCTTTGAGCCCAGGCCAACTCTTAACTGCAAGGCTGTACTGCCTCTCAGGGAATATGCAAATCTCCAGCTACATTTACATGTTTACAATCTATCTATATAAAAGGCTAATATGCTAAGTGTCCCTCCGCCTGTCTGACTGGTTGCTGTGATGCACACTGACCACCAGGGGGTAGAAGCTCAACTCGGGAGCTGAGGAGCTGCAATGACGTGGCAGTGGCGGTTCTCAGGGTGACATACCCCGAAACAAGAGAGGAGGGAGCCTGATTCCTCACAGGGCCTGGCATATGCTGTCCACCTTTGGCCATGCGTTATGTTGTGGGTGGGGCACTGTGCCCTGAATCTGGTTTATTGCATACTTGCGTTTGAGTTCCACACCCTGTACAACAGCAACTTTGCAGAGTGCCCTCTCGCACTCCAGGACCCCTCGGGGGATGTTGGAGAGCCAGTTTTGGCCTGATCCCCGCAGGCCAGGCCGAGGGACCCCACCTGCTGGAGGGACCCCGCTTACTCTACAGATGCTGGGGAGGGACCATGAAAGGTTGGCTTCAGGGTGTGTCCAGCCCATCTCACCCAGTCCTGCCCCACCGGCACCTTCTAATTAATTTCCTTTCAATGTGCACAGATCTGTTCACGGGGTCACTGGCATCATATAAACTTCCTTCATCCCGCATGGGAGGTCCCTTTCACAGATGAGAAAAACGAGGCCTTGGTGGTGGCTGGCTGAGGGGTGGGTTATAGGTCTGCTCACTCCACCTGGTCAAGTGTGCACACTTCCGTCCCTGGTCAGCAGCAGCAAGAATAGAATGGTTAAAAATGAATTTTAATAGAGAATTGAAAGAGTAAAGAAAACGCAAGCACCAGAGCCTCACCCTTACAAAGCCCAGCGAGAGGTGCTTGTTATGACTGAGCCTGTACCATGTGCCAGGCACTGGCGCATTTTACTTTATTTAAGCCTCACAACAACCCCAAGATTCTACTATTATACCCATTTTACAGACCTGCAAACGGACAGGCAACAAGTGACTGGTTTAGAGTGAGAGAGTGGAATTTGAACTCAGGACACCAAAGACCTCTCACATCCTGTGTAATAACACCACATCTCCAGCATGGGCTGTCCTGGGAGCTCCTGACCCTTCTGTGCACCCTCCCAGTGCCTGGCCCTGCAAGTCTCCATAACTGAGCTGAGTGTGCAGATGGGGCTTGGGGTCTAGCTCCCCAGGCCTCAGGTTCTTACTGTCTAGGAAGCAGGACCAGCTGTGCCTCCTGCTCCCCAGCTGGCCTCCATCACAGGTTCCTGTTTCCCCGCTAGCAGCTGGCAGCTCTCCTTAACGCTGCCCCAGATCGAGGTCTCCATTTACGAGGACCGGTGCAGCAGTGGCAGCTCCAGCAGTGGCAGCAGCAGTAGTGCCAGTGGCAGCAGCAGTGGCGGGGGTGGTGGGGCGGGGTCCCGGTGACTGGCCGAGACTCCCTGCCGGGAGGTATATGGCCGAACCGAGGGCCTTGCAGACCTGCGGCGGCTGCGCTACCAGAGCACGCGCTTCTGAGTCATTCTGTGGGCCCACCTGCTGCCCAGGGCGGGTGGGAGGGTGACTGGCCAGTGGTTGCTGCAGGCCATGAGCCACACACCCTGCCATGGCCCCCCCGGGAAGGAGGTCCCCTTCCTGACCTGGCTCCTCCCCATAAGGCTGGTCTGGGTCACACAGAGGCTGGGGTGGGGACAATGCAATCTGGACGACCCATTTCTCCTGCAGCAGCTCTCTCAATACCCCGAAAGGGCCCAGGTGTGTTACGTAAACTCCCATCCTGCATGATTCCTCACCCCGTCGCCAGGACACACTCCCCTTGGGGCCCTACTCCCCATGGCTGACTCCCCAGGTCTGTGCTTCCTGATGCCACCCCAGGCCTCTGCCTGTCTGCGATCCTGCCTCCACCTAACCTGAGGTCTGGGGAGGTGGGAGTGGTCGGACCATGGGTGCCGTGGTGGAGAGCTAGCTGTTCAGTCCCCTTCTGAACTCCTTCAGACCTGTGGCTCCCTGCCCTCCACCCAAAATCCGAGGCCACCTTTGCCTTGCCAAGAAGCACCCGACTGCTGAGACTGTGTAGGCAACCAGGTGTTGGTCCTGGGACACAGCCTCGGGCTCTGAGGGGCAGGTATGTGGGGCCTGGAGAAAGCCTCCAGGGAGAGATGCGGCCTTGGGGGTTTGACCCTTCAGAACGAAGCCAACTTCCCGAGGTTAGAACCCGCGTGTATGTGAGCGTGAGTGGGGGCGCATGCAGGATGAATGTGAGGGCACTATGTGCGTGTGTGTAGGTGTGTGAGTGCACCTGTGTGAATGTGTGTGCGCACACGTGAGTGCACGTGTGAGTGCACTGTACGTCCCCCTGGCTGCGAGGCCTATGGCCGCCCCTCCCTGCACCCTGTCTTACCTTCCAGCGCATGGTCTGTGGCTGCTTCTCTGCGGGGCCCAACCTGCCCGCTGTACATACATGTCCTCCAGCCCCGAGGCTGCTAGCTTGGTGGTTCTCCCAGGCCTTTTCCCTCCCTGTGAGGTTCTCCCCACCTGACTCTCCTGTGCACATCCTAGCAGAAGAGAAGTTGGGGTTCTCGGAGAGCAGAGTCCACCTGGGTCCTTCCGTGCCCCTGTCCCAGCCCCTGTGACAAGGCAGCAGGGCCACACACGTCACACTCAGCCCGCCCACGCTTGGGGATTCTCTAAGACTGAGCGAGGTTTCTCAGACCTTCAAAGGAGCTGGCAACCCGCAGGGGAAAAGGCAAACCTCTTCCTTGAAAGGAAAGAGGGACATTTAGCCCATACGCACCTGCTGCCCAAGCTCAGGGGTGTCCGTGGGAAGGAGCTGCCCTGTCCGGGTGCCCTGAAGGTGGACATCGGAGGCTGCCCGCCTCAGGTGGCAGGAGGTGCTAGGAGGAGACGGAGACCAGCCACCGCAGGCAGCTTTCTGAAGCGAGAGGGGCCTGATTTTCGGACACAGGAGCAGCAGGTGGGAAGGAGATGCCCACCAGGAGAGCTGGAGAGGGTGTCCCAGCTCCTGAGCCCAAGTGGGTTCTGATCCAAGAGTCACCCGAGAGCTGCAGTCCAGTGGGCTCCTCCACCGCCCTGACTCCCCGCCCCGGCCTGAGCCCACCCTGGCGTCTCACCTGTGCCTCTCCAGGGGGGCTGGCTGGGCACAGGCGATGCAGGGCCTTTTGTTATTTCTTTTTCCAATAAAAGGACTTGCTGAGCTGGAGGCTCTGAGCTGCTCTCTCCTTGTTGTGCGGGAGGACAGTTCTCTGCCCAGGACTGCGGGGAGGGGAGGGGGCTGCCCACCCACTTCACACCGAGGAGGTGGGCTGAATGTGGCCTGACACTGCAGGATAGACCCTGTCTTCTTTAGCTTGTGGTCTAGAGGGGAGGCCGCATTCCAGACCCTCTAATCTGTAGCTTATCTGGGGCCCTGCTGTCGTAGGTGGGGGAACAGGTAGGTGGGGGAACAGGTTAGACGGGAAGCCAGGCCAAACGTGAGTGTGAATTAATTCAATAGCCATTTCTTGAGCTTGTACCTTGGGCTGGATCGTCAGCTGTTGGATTACACATCATTTAGTTTTCTAAAGACTAAAAAAGTATGTGGGTGTTGAAACCTAGCAGAATTGTGTCTTGGATTTCATAAAATAACACTTATTGAACACCTACTGTGTGCCACACACTTTGCTAAAACCATATGCTAAAGCTGGAAGGGAATTTCAAGATCATCTAAATGAGGTAGAATGGAGGCCCAGAGAGGGTGAGTGAGTGGCTCCAGGTCACACAGCTGGTTGATGATGATAATGCCAAGTTTAGAACCCAGGTCTCCTGAGCCAATGCTCACTCTCACACTGAGGGGATGGCACCCAGGTGGAAGTTGCCTGACGATGCAGGGAGTCAGGGTCACACTAAGGATCTCACCCAACGCTGGGAACAACAGCTCCAGCCCCTGGGTAGAGGTCTGGGGAGGGGTTCCTCAGGGTTGTGCTGAACAACATTCTGGGTGGCTTTCAAGCTCATATTTACTGCTCCTGAGGGGCAGCGGGGCCTTTGCCTGAGCCATGGGCAAACTGAACTCATGGCCTCTGCTCAAACCTGGGGGGTGTGGGGATTGTTACAAGGGAGGCTGTTCCTCTAGGTTCACTGTGTCTGTCCTGTTTGTAACCACATTCTTTATATTGTTAGTAATAATAAAATAATAGTAGCTAACGTTTATTTAGCACTTGCTCTGTGCTAGGCACTAGGCTAAGACTCTACATAATTCATCGTTCAATCCTCACAACAACCATCTATGTTGCGAACTGTTATTCCCATTTTACAGATGAGGAGACCGAGGCTCACAGGAGTGAAGTAACTTGCCCAAAGTTACACAGCTAGGAAGTGCTTGGCATTGAATCTAGGCAGTCTGGTTCCAGACTGTGGTGAAGATGGTAGATCCAGTTTCAGAGATCCACCGCCCACAATCCCCTCAGCAGCTTGAGGTCCTCCGCCTCCTAAGGTTAGGGTTTCCCAGGTTCCCAGGGAAGGACTTGGAGCTGTGCCTGGACTCTGAGGTAGGTCTGGTACCTCCAAGCCCAGGCATCGTGGGAGTGTGGGCGGACTGCACTCCTCATGGACCCCCCACAGGGGCAGCCTGGTGAAGGGCAGTGGCGGGGAAACGCCCTTCTTTCAGCCCAGCTTTCCCTGTGCTGGCTTAGCTATGGGGGGAGTGGCCTCTCTCCTGGTCCTGTTGCGGCCTCAGGCCTGTATCCTCCTCTTCAGCCAGAGACAGGCTTCATCAGGCCCCAGAAGCAGAGACTGCCTCCCCGCCACCCTTCCAGGGGCTGCTGCTTCCCCCTCATTATCCCCGACTCCACTTTCTGACTGACTTTGGCCAAAGGCGGAAGAGAGTGTGTTGAAAAAAACATCAGTTTACAGAAGCTCGTGGTGCCCCCAAGTGCAGGAATTGTGCACTGCACCTGGAAATAGGCCTGGGTCAGAGCTCCTCAGCTGTGGGTAACTTCCCCAGGACCCTCAACCAGCAGCTTCTCCCTCCCGCAAAGACTTCACTGTGGCTTCCAGAGGTTCTGAGCGAAGGTGGAGTCTGGACATCATGAAGTGAGTCTCCCACACCAGCCCCTGGGGTGCTGCCTTCCTCCTGGAGGTGCGTGTGGCCTGGGAAACCCCCTCCCTTGGCTACAGCTGCAGTGGGTCTTAGCTTACGGTGGGGAGGGGCTCTGCAGGCGGAGTCGGATCTGGTGGGATCTGGCTTCATACTCTAACATGCTGTGGAGACTCTGGGCCTCAGTTTCCCCAGGTGCACACAGGGATACTAATGCTTTTCAAAGTTGCTTAGACCAGTGCTTCCCATGCTCGGCTGTAATCGTTGCCATCCGAGGAGCAAGAAAAACTGCCGGCGCTGGTCCTACCCCCAGATTTCATCGTTGTGTGGGTGCAGCCTGGCATCAGGGGTTTTCAAAGCTCCCCTGGATGTTCTGGGTCAGTCGGGTGCTGCGTGTACTGGGGCGATCTCTTAGTCACATAATGTCCATCCACTGGGTCATACACCTGGAAGGACTAGAATGTGGTATGTCAAGTGTAATGGGAAGATAAAAAATTATTAAAAAAAATAAAGGCGCCCTGACCGAGTTTGGCTCAGTGGATGGAATGTTGGCCTGCAGACCGAAGGGTCCCGGGTTCGATTCCGGTCAGGGGCATGTACCTTGGTTGCGGGTGCATCCCTGGTGGGGGGCGTGCAGGAGGCAGCTGATTGATGTTTCTAACTCTCTATCCCTCTCCCTTCCTCTCTGTAAAAATCAATGAAATATATTTAAAAATAAATAAATAAAGGCAAGGCCGAGAGCCCCTGGTTTGAGCAGCACCTGGAGCCCATGAGCTGTTCACAGGCCTCTGACAATGTCAACACCTGAAAGTGGGTTGGTTCCATGAAAGCGGCCAGACTCAGAATGAGTGTGAACTCTGCATCCCGCTCATAAAAAGAGTTAGAGCACAGGCAGAACTAATCTACGGTGATAGAAGTCAGGATAGCAGCTGCCCTGGGGGGGGGGGGCAGTGAGTGGAAGGGAGCTGGTGGGCTTCTGGGTGCTGGACCGGTGTGCTTGTGAGAATCCATTGAGCTGCACATTTAGGATCTGCGTCTTTTTCTGAACATCTGATACATTTCACTGACATTTACCAAAAACGTTTATTGGCTCCAAAATAGAAAAAGAAAGCACAAAATTGAAAGTGTTTTATTACATGTCTACAAAAGACAACACTGTGCTAGTCAGCTACAATGCAAGACTCGTGTGTGTGGTGTTTGTGTGTGTTTACGCGAGGGCTGTGGATAGATACGAAAATATTTGATATGCTGAGCGGTGGGATGTCCAAGGGAGAAGGCCCTTAGTGTATAAGAAAATCTTAAAACAGCCCAGGCTGATACCAGGAGCTCTTCACCTTGACCCTCCTCTCCTGTGCTTGTATGCAAAGTGATGGAGCCTTCTCTGGGGAACAGAATCCACAGCTTTTAGGAGATTCTCAGGGGTATGTGACCTCCTACCCCCATCCCAGCAAAAGGCTGGATACAACTGGTTTTGAGAGGTGGGTGAGACACCGACTGCAAATGTGCCTGGCTTGAGATAGGTGTTTGGTAATGTCAGATTCTTCCCTTCCCCTCAGGGTCCGGCCTTCTGAGGTTCCCACAGGACCTTGCTCAGGTGACTGCAGGAGGATTTGTTCCCTTGGCAGCACCCAGGGCAAACTGTGCCGAGCTCACACTTCCTCTGAGGGGCCGGATGGACGAGGGCCTGTCTTTCCAACACCTGCTGGGGGGCTGAGCCTAGCGGGCAGCGTCCTGGAGCGGTGCTGGGACTTGCACTTTTGAGTCAGGGATGACGGAGGAGGTAGGCGAGCGTGATGGTGAGCAGAGGGCTGCACCGTTCGAGGACCCCCCCAGGACTTCACGTAACTATCCCAGCCTCAGCTTTGCCATTTGTAAATGAGAGCATTATGTCAATGCATCTTCACAAATGGAAGTGTGTTTCTCCAGTGCAAGATATTATTGTTATTGCCGAAGTTACACTAGGATCTCATTATGCAGCGGCCTCATAATATAGCCAGGTTTTGGTTTTGGATTCTTCCATAGAATAAACAGGCATTTATCCAAGAGTTTGCTGATGCCCTAATATGTGCCAGGAATAGTTGCGCACATTAGTATTCCACCTAATTCTCTAACACTTTGCTGGGTGTTACGCTCTGGTCCTCATTCTATAGATGAGGACGCTGGTGCTCCAGGTGGTTAGGTAGCTTGACCAGAGCCCACAGCCAAGAGCAAAGACTTGGACCTAAGTGTCTGACCCGAACCTGCTCTCTTTTGTCCAGTGTCACAGTCAGACAAACACTCTGCTCTGCCCAGACTGACTCCTACAGACAGATTTCACACCCAAAGAGAAGCATGCGGGCAAATGCCAACGCAGAAAATGCCACGGTGAGGCACGTTTTTTGGAGTAATTCAAGTTATCGATTTCTATAATGGAAAGTGATCGGGGACCAGTTACCACCTGAGAGCAGTGCTGAGCGAGGCCCTGCAGGGGAGATGTGACAGCCTACAAGACGACGTGTGTGTGATGGCCTTCTTCTCTCTGTGCCAGTTCCCCAGTAAACTCTTGGAGGCTGGGGAGCCTGTCTTACTCATTTTCCACCACCACCCTCGCCCTGTGCCCATGCCTGTCACAGTGCCTCACCCTCAACGGAGGAGGGGGTGTGGGGGAGAGGCAGCTCATCACGGGCTGACAGGAAGAGATAAGCATGTTCAGGACTCTGAAAGCAAGATGGCAGCATAGGTGAACACCAGAATTGCTGCTGGGCACAACTATTTAAAAACTACACCAAAAAGAAAAAACGGACACCACCCAGACCCACAGGACGGCTGGCTGAGTGGAAATTCTACAACTAGAAAGAGACTGAGACGCAGAGGAGGTGCAGAAATAAAGTGCAGAGGTACGGAGGCACGCGCAAAGGGTCTCGCAGAAAGAGCTGGCAGCATTTTTGTACCGGAGGAAGGCACAAGCTCCCGACGGCTCTGAACTCCAGTTCCAGGCAAGTTTCTGGGGACTCAGAATCATATGGGGAAAAGTTGAACTGTCTGGCACCGCCTGGCACCAGGAGGATCTTCAGAGTGGCTTTCTCTCAGTGGTGCCGAGGGTCACTGCAACCCGGTGCCTCTTAGGGCAGGGCTGAGAATCAGCCATTGCTGGTTGCTCCACCCTGTAGACTCCCTGAGACCCCACCTCACCCCAGCTGCATGCAGAGGCTTTTGCATATAAAAGGTTGGGAAGCCCCAGGCAGAAGCTAATATAGCACCTCATTGGAGTTCCAAGAGACTGTGTACCCAGTGGTCAGAGCGGGATCACCCAGTCTACAACTCCTCAGACTCATAAGGAACACACTCAGGGGGCAGACTTAGTGGGCATCAAAGCCCCACTGAAGCAAGTCTTGCCCCATAGGGTGTCTCCAGCATAGAAGTTCTCCCACCATAGACACAGCTGATTAAAGCCACTTTGTCAATGCAGGGAAACAGCCAAAATGTGGAGACAAAGAAACAGGTCACAAATGACAGAAATGGAAGAAAGCAAACGACAGGATATAGAGTTCAAAACCACGGTTATAAGGCTTTTCAAGAATATTCTAGAGGCTGCCAATAAATTTAGTGAAACCCTCGAGGATATGAAAAAGGACCAGCTAGAAATTAAGCATACACTGACTGAAATAAAGAATAATATACAGAGATCCAACAGCAGACTAGAGGATCGCAAGAATCAAGTCAAAGATATGAAATATGAAGAAGCAAAAACCATCCAGCTGGAAAAGCAAGAAGAAAAAAGAATCCAAAAATATGAAGATAGTGTAAGGAGTCTCTGGGACAACTTCAAGCGTACCAACATCAGAATTATAGGGGTGCCAGAAGAAGAGAGAGAGCAAGATATAGAAAACCTATTTGAAGAAATAGTGACAGAAAACTTCCCCTACCTGATGAAAGAAATGGACTTGCAAGTCCTATAAGTGCAGAGAACCCCAAACAAAAGGAATCTAAGGAGGACCACACCAAGACACATCATAATTAAAATGCCAAGGGAAAAAGACAAGGAGAGCATCTTAAAAGCAGCAAGAGAAAAGCAGTTAGTTACCTACAAGGGGGAACCCATACGACTGTTAGCTGATTTCTCAACAGAAACTATGCAGGCCAAAAGGAAGTGGCAAGAAATATTCAAAGTGATGAATAGCAAGAACCTACAACCAAGATTACTTTACCCAGCAAAGCTATCATTCAGAATTGAAGGTCAGATAAAGTGCTTCACAGACAAGAAAAAGCTAAAAGAGTTCATCACCACCCAACCAGTATTATTTGAAATGCTGAAAGGTATCCTTTGAAAAGAAGAAGAAGAAGAGGAGAAACAAGATGGCGGCATAGGGTAGACACCGTAAATGCAGCCGTGAACAACTATTTCAGAAAAACCACGAAAAGAACACGTGGACACCACTCGCACCCACAGGAAGGCTGGCTGAGTGAAAATCCTACAACTAGAAAAGAGTCTGAGACTCAGAGGAGCGGTGGAAGCAAAGTACAGAGGTACGGAGGCGCGTGCACGGGGCTCGGGGAAAGGGCTGGTGCCGGAGGTCGCGGTTCTTTTCCAAAACAGAGAGAGCCACAAGTCCCCAGCAACTCTGAACTCCAGTTCCAAGCGAGTTTCTGAGGACCCAGACACCCAGAGAAGGGGGACTGACTGGCACCGGGAGGAAACCCAAAGCGGGTTTCTCTCAGCGTTGCTTGCAGCAATTACCGTGGGACACAGAGACCTGGTGTCTCTCAGCACAGGGCTGAGAAGTGCCATAGCTATTTGCTCCGCCCCGCCCTGCAAACTCCCCGAGGCCCCGCCCCTCCCAAGCTGTGACAGAGGCTTTTGCAGATAAAAGACTGAGTAGACTAGGGCAGAGGCTTAATCAATGCCTCCTTAAAGATACAGGAGCCAGCCTCACCCAGTGGCCAGAGTGGGACTAACCTAAACAAAACAGATCCACAAGGAACACACTCGGGGCAGATGCAGTGAGCATAAAAGCTCCACTGAAACAACTCTTGCCCCATAAGGGTATCTCCAGCACAGAAGTTCTCCCACTGTAGACACAGCTGACTCTCATAACCAAGTG
>PVJC01003388.1:0-70882 GCA_004026665.1 Murina feae
TGATTGATCTTCTTTAACTTTGAAATTTTCCATTGTTTATCAGGATGATTATTAAGATTACATATAAACCTGCTTGACTTTGTCAAAATGATGCCAGGTGATGACTACTCTGCTCAGAATATCTGCTTTAGGGGTTGGCTGTTGCTGAGTGCTATATTTTTACATTAATGCACTTCCTCAGCCTCAATGCAAAGATCTTGTCACCCCATCAATGTCTGTCACAGAACCCAACCTGATGCTAGGGGACATTGGGGATAGTTTGGGAAATTAGGATTACAAAGTATCTCCCCTCAGACAGGGTCACTCAAAACAACAGAATTGAAACCTGATTTTTACAGGCTCTGAAACCAAATGATTCTATAACCCTTTGCAATATTTAAAGCTCCCCTCAGCATCCAGAATATCCTCCTTATTTCCAAGTCAGATACTCCATCACAGCATAAAATCCTGGCATTTCTCGGTGCCGATAACAGTTATGCCTGCATGTTGCTCAGCTGGACATTGGGAGAAAATCCTGTAAATTCAGACAGATAACCACCTTATTAGCAAATGATTATTTGACTGAGCTTATCTTTTTAAAAAAGGAAATCTATGCCAGGCAAGTATGGCTCAGTGGTTGAGCATCAACCCATGAACCCAGAGGTCACCGGTTTGATTCCTAGACCGGGAACAGGCCCAAGTTTCTGGCCAGACCCCAGTAGGGGGCATCGCAGAAGGCAGCTGGTGATGTCTCTCTCTCATCTATTTTTCTATCTCTCTATCCCTCTCCCTTCCTTTTTCTCAAACATCAATTAAAAAAAAAAAAAGTGAAGTCATTTTGCTAAGTGAATTTTTTTCAGTGAATTGTTGTTAGTTTTCTGTTTCAAACCAGTATGAAAGAGAGTGGGTCACTGCCTCTGACTTGGGGCTAAGTTTCCATTGACCCCTCTCTCTTTGCTTAGTGCAATGGGGCAGGGTTGGCTTACTGGCTGCTCACTGGCTGGTAACTTTTGACCTATCTCACCCACTGACCATGACTGCATCCAAGGCCACACTGGTGGGAACACTAAGGCTGCCCGTCCCCCAGACCCAGGATTTCCCCCAAGGCTGGGGTTGGCTCAGTGATTTCCTGGTGGCTATGCAGAACCTCCCCTGGGTGGCAAGGAGTCCTAGAGGATGCTTCCTCCCCTCCTCCCTCCTTCACTCAGGGTGGGTTGGTGTAGCGGTTGCTGCCTCTCCCTGCCTTCCCTAGCTCTCCTGCCCTCTTCCCTCTTTCCAGGCATTTCCCTAGTAAAGTCCTTGCATGTTGCACCTATCCTGGCAGCTGCATCTCAGAGGCTCCCACAATTAACTTGGATGTCCACCAGGGGCTGAGCGGAGGGCACAATCCAAGGCTTCACCAGACTTTGACAACATTCTCTTCTTGCCACCATCCAGCCAGTAAAAACCATCACCAGTGTATACAGGCTGCTGCCCCCGACCCCAAAGCCTGAGGTTCTCCTTTTACCCCAGGAGACATACATGACAGGCTGGGTCCTGACAGCAGGCAGAGGGTGAGAGGACCAGGCCCCACAGAGACCCTACCACTGGGTCAGGGTCAAAGACAATCGTGGATGCCAAGGCTCAAAGCAGGAAGAATGGAGCAGAGTGTGATTGAATCTATGTATGTGTGTATGTGATTGTGATACAGTGTACATGTGTGCATGTGCATGAGGTATGTGCACCTGCCTAGGTGTGTGTGTGTGCATGTATGTACTTGTGCGGGTGCCTCTGTGTATATATGTGCATGTCTGTGTGGTCACCAGCTGGGGCAGGAACATATGGGAGCAGGGTTGCTACCATGGATCAGCTGCGTTTTTCTGCACTATTTTCCAATCAGCTCTCCCTGAAGGCTGCAGAAATCCTCCAGTACAGTTCTGCTTTCAATCTCCATGCCAATCAATGGGGAGAATGGCCTTCTCCTGCCCCTTTCTCTTCTTTCTCTCTTTCCTCTTTCTGTTCTTTCCTCCATCCCCCCCCCCTTCCTCCCTCCCTTCTTTTCCTCCTTCTCTCTAACTGCCCTCCTTTTTTAATTTCCTTTCTTTCTGCACCAGGCCCTTGGTCTGGTCTGAGAAGGCACCTGCATGAGCAGGGAACCAAGGAAGATCCCTCTTTAGATTTTGTTTTCTCTGCTTTATTCCTCCTTCCTCTCCTTGGTGAACCCAGAAAAAGCCAGGTGCCTCCTGTGTCTGTAAAACCAGTGCCAGCAGAGGTTAGAGGGCCTTCACCCTGCACCTCCAAGTCTTAGCCCAAAGGAGACTGATGGAATGGGGTGGGTGGCAAGGGTAGGGGAGGGGAGGGAGGGGGAGAGAGACAGAGCAAAACCCCTCCTTCCCTCCACCTCAGACCCTAGGGCACTCCTCCCAGAGTGCCTTGCAGCAGGAGCAGTGGGCTGCTTTCCCATCTTCCACTCTATTTAATCACAGGTCTAGCCCGCCTCCACCCCCCTCTCTCTAAGCTGCGCTGACAGGCTTTCCCGCTGCAGCTCTGAATTAAAAAGGAGAGATTTATTGGGAGGAAATTCTCCGCTTTAGGGTGACAACTTCAAACCAGATGACGCGCACCTAATCAGCAGCTTGGAGGACGCCTTTTATGGGTCAGTGGGAAGGAAAGGTGGAGTTAACTGCATTCCACTCTCCGGCAACAACACATTTATGAGCTGCTCGATGAACTGACGAGTATGGGTTCTGCCGGCCCAGCACATTATTTATTTAACAGATGAGCACCGCTTCAAAGGACAGTCCTCAATTCTTCAGTTCACCTCGCTGTCAAGTAATGGGGGGCAGCCTATTAAAATGACACGGTAAATTCTAGTCCAATTCCTGCCACCGTCCACATGAGCAAGTCTTTATCTGGGACAGAACCCGACTCACGGAAGAGCAGCATCTCCCGAATCTGGGAAAACAGAGTAATAGGGATGCTGTGTATTTATTACCTTCACATTTACTTACATGACGCTCCCTAGGTTCACCTCCTATACCTCTCACCATAAAAAAAGAGGTGCAATACTGCTTGAGTAACCCCAAACCACAAGTGCAATTCTCTTCCCCCCAAATCATTGGCTTACACCACTGCAAACTGGCCTTTTTACATGTTGAACATGGTCAAATACCGTCGGCCTCGAGCCAAAGTCCCGCAGTTCTTTTCTTGAGATAAGATGGTTAGAGGAAATGATGAGAACAGTGGGGGATAGAGAACAGGTTCCACCTCTTCCTACACTGAGCAGCCTTCAGAGAAGGGAACTGGCGGCTGATCTGTGCAAGCCCACCACAGATATAAAAATATTTCGTATTTTTAAAAATCAGCACTATGCTTCTTTTTAAAATTTGCGAGGGTAGAGGGAGGTAAAAGAAGCCCTGGAGAAGATGAAAAGAAAGCATCCCCCGATGGCTACAGCTAAGACAAGTCATAATTGGTATTCCACCACTCGTCTTTAAATCACACGTCGAAAACATCCCCAAAGTGCAGATAGGGGGCATTTGTGTTTGTGGACTGCACTGCATGTACAAAGCCTTCCTGCAGTCACCACCTGGGAGAGGCAGGTGACAGCTCCATTCACAGAGAGGAGACGGCGAAGGAGCATCCAACTCTTTCCCACACCCACTTATTAGAAGAAGGTGATTGAATCTGGAGTGAATAAGAGTTCAGAACCCTAATGGACAGCCTCTTCGCCTGTCTCTCAGGCAAGGACTCAGGATGGCCTCTGCCAGCCCAGCCCACTCGAATGAAAGAATCACAGCAGCGAGGAAATTGGAAGCTTACTCTTGGTCAGTTAAATGGGAGATTTTACCTTTTCGAAGAAAAGGGAGATTTGTATGCAATTGTAGTGGTAAGACTCCACGACTTGAAGTCGAACTTTCTCCACATCCTCACCGTCTACGAGAACGTCTCAGCCCTCGCTCCTGGTGCCATGAGCACTCACCCTCCCCGGGCTTGGATGTTGAGAAGTCTGTCAGACTCCTATTTAACACGCAGTACAAATGCTACACAGAATGGGTCACTGCGGCCAGACCCACTGAACGTTCAAGCCAGCAAACAAAATGAGAGTGGCCAGGTTTTACTGATGTGGAAAGAACCCTTAGAAGCAAACCAGGAGGGAGCAGGAAGTGCAGCTGGCGGCCAGCCCTCAGGAGAGCCAGCAGAACCAGGAATGCTCACAGGCCCGCTCATGCCCGTGTGAATTCCACTGAGTGATGAGTGAGGTGTCCTAGAGTCTAAGACCTAGACACGGTGTAAGTAGAGAAAAGAGTATTTCTAAAAGACAGCACTGAAACAAATGAAAAACAGTGAGGGTCAGGGTTCATTGTGGAACCGGTCCTTGAAGGAACAGTTTGGTATATGTCTGCAGAGAGTTTTTTTATAGGTTTTTTCAATGGTGATTTGTTCACTGTTATTAAAGTTGTGCGTGGATTCACAGGGCCACACATTAGCCACATGTGAACTACCTTAATGGGAGAGAAAAGCCCCTTCGCAGGGAACATCCTAGACCCCACAGGAGCACACCCATGAAATGATTCCTACCCTCCGGCAAATACTTTTTCTGAGAGAGATCTTTCTTGCCTCTGGGGCAGCCGAGGGCAGGCCTGGTAGGAGGACAAGGACAGGACTAGCTTGAACAGACAGAAGCACCACAGGATTGCTCACCAGGTCTGCCAGCAGCTATGAGAATGACCACACCTCCTATTGGGGCCACATGCCGCCGATGGGGCTCCAAAAGCATATGCAGTGTCCACAAAACTGGGAAACATCATCAGATCCACTTGTTCTGACCTATTTGTTACATTTTTATGTATGGTGCTCACTATATTTTTCCTCAACCTTCAAATGCCCTTCCAGGCGAAGCACCTCTAAATTAAAGTGGTGGGTCCACTTGGACATCTGAGAACAGCGAGATCCATCCCCCATTTTCCTTGTGTGGTCAGTGTTTGCGGACACTCAGTAGGTGTGTATTGACTACAGCTGTGGTCATGGCTTTCACTATCCTCCTCACGCCAGGAGCTCCTGCTGGTGGCTCCCACCTTGTGCCCCAGGCCTCTGCACACCTGTTTCTCACTTTGGTTCATGGACACGTGCATGCACACATGCACACACACAGAAAATACAGGCACACACATACAGACACACATGCACATGCAAAACAGTCATACACAGACACACACCCACATACACATCTTCCTCCTCCTGTTTCCTGTCTTAGTGTGGACACCAAACTGCCTCTTGACCTCAGCCCAATCACCTTTTTATTCCCTTGTTCATCTGTTCTTTTTATTCCCTTGTTACCCACTTCCAATCAAGAGCTAAGCCCTTCAGCCAGCCCCTGTCTCCCCACTCCCTGGTCTCACTGTCACAGTGCAGGCACTGACCATCACTAGCTAGGACACCCATGATTCCCTCCTATGTCTGACCTCATTTCCTCTCAATCCATTCTCCGACAGAACCTACTGAAAACTCAAATGATACAGCCCGTTCAGAAGGGAATGTGGCATCATCAAAAAGTGGCATGTGAATGTGCCCCTCAATGCAGCAGTCCCATTTCCAGGAGTTTACCTGGAAGATAAACACCCACAAATCAAAATTATTCCCCACAGCATTATTTGTAATAGCAAAATCTTGAAAACAACCAAGTGTCCATCCCATGAGACTGCTCAGATAAACAATGTTATGTGATATTGACTTTTGAAATTTGAGTATTTTATGTTTCTCCAAAATAAAAGATGAAATAACAAAGCCTAAATTGCATACAAATGAATATAATTGTATGCATTTATAACATGACCAGACGCACAAATAAGAAATTCAGTTACTCTGATCACACATCTTTAGTGGGATACATTTTGAAAAGGAAAATAACTGCAAAGAAATCTCACATTTTGCCTAGTAAGTCACTGTTGGTGGTGTTGTCTCAGGTACAGTAACCCAGATTGACTTTGTATCTATTGTAGGACATAGCAAATTACTAAACGTGTTCATGTGTTTTGGAACCAATGTGGTGATATGGAAATGGGAGGAAGTGAGTAAGGACCTTATGATAAATTGGTGTTATTGGTTTAAACTTGTAAGCTTTTAAAAATATACATTTATACCCTGGCCAGGTGGATCAGTTGGTTGGAGTGTCATTCTGTATACCAAAAGGTTGCAGGTTCAATTTCTGGACAGGGCACATACTTGGTCAGGGCAGATATAGGAGGCAACTGATTATTGTTGTCTCTCACATGGATATTTCTTTCTTTCTCCCTTTCCTCCCTCTCTCTCTCATCAAGGAACTCATCCTTGGGTGAGGATATATATATATATATATATATATATATATATATATATATATTGTTTTTCCCCCTAGCAATCCCCACTCAAAGTTCTAGAGGCAATAGCATTTCTGTAGTTATGGAGCAAGGTTGGCACCCAGACCATGGTTTCCAATTAACACTCAAAGGAACCAGGGCAGCTTAGAGAAGTGGCCAGTTCCAAGTCCGAGACACAAAAATACCAAGTGAGGCAGAAAGCTGGGAGTGCTCAAAGCCAAGCAGGGACCTAGCAAGGACCTACCAGCTGGCAAATGGGCTCCCACTGGCCCTGTTTGGGATACTTTGAGCATCAACAAGCATAAGAGTATTTTCTAATACACTGAATTAAAAAAAATGAATTTCATGGGCCTAAAGTGATGACTTTGTAAAGTGGGGTATGTTGGAAGTATTTCTTGAGAGAAAGCCAATCTACATATGGAGGAAAAAGGGAATTGAAAAATCACCTTTAGTTATACGGGGTAAGATGTTTCTGTAAAATGGAGAGATGACAGCCAAGCACACAGTTTAGTTCAGCAACATCAGTCAAGCTGGCATCCTGGGCCTCTCAACATGATGCGAAGGGCTCCCTGTGGTGCTTTTGCCAAAAATGTTGAAGCATCGCCTAATTATGAGTGAACAATCACACACAGGTCCAGACTGAGGGGCCTTCTGTTAAGAGACTGGCCTGCACTCCTAAGAAATGTCAAGGAACACAAAACAACATAAAGGCGGGGAAACATTCTACATTAAGAGAGACTAAAGAGCCAGTGTCCCCAGATGCAATGTGTCTTCCTTGACCAGACTCTATGTAAAAAACAGCAGAGCTAAAAAGTTTACTTCGGCGAAAATGGAGGAAATTTAACTATAGATGGGATGTTAGATAACACACTGAAATATATTACAAATGCCCAATCTTGAATGTGACAAAGGCATTGCAGTTATGCAGGAAAATGAATGCCCCATCTTCCTGAAGACCTGCATTCAAGTATGTAATCATGATGTCTATCATCTACTTTCAAAGATTCTGAAGAAAAAAAAAAAAATACACACACATACACACACACAGTGAGAAGGAGAGAATGCCACAATTTGCGAATCCATGTGTTGGGTGCACAGTTATTTACTGTACTATCCTTTCAACTTTTCTGTAGGTTTAAACATTTCAAAATAAAAAAATTGGAAAAGAGTATTTTCTCATCTGGGTCACTCACAGTTAAGTCTGGACAAATGGTCTCTGGCCTTTGGTCTCGCTAATCTCCTGGCTTTCTCTCCCTTTGCCCCCCCCCCCCCCCCCCCTTCCATCACACACACTGAACTTGCACTTTCTGCTCCAGCCACACCATTGCTGTTCCTCCTTCACAGGATGCTTTTCCTCCCTACTCAACCATGGCTCATGCAGTTCTCACCGTTGAGGGTTCCTTTCTTCCTGTGCAAACTTAAACTACGTTTCCTTTTAGCTCTTCTCATACAAGACTCTGCAGGGCAAATGCCTTTTCTGCACATCCCCTTGTCCCTCCAGGCTCCTTGCCTAACTTCCATGGTATCGTGCACCCTGCAATACTGAAATGAACTGCTGATGTACGGGGCAACCTGCACTAAAAAGTAATTCGGATTGCACCACCACAACCTGCACCCTCAAATGTCTATAGAATTGACAGACAGTGGGAGCTGGGTAGGGATATCTCTGAACACAATGCCCCTCAAAATAACAGGATGCTTGCTGCCCTGGCTGCCTGTCTTTGCTCAAGCTCTAGATGATGCTGTGTTATTAACAACAACAACCAGGTTCTCGAAGACCAATACTGTTCAGTGCCCATATGGAAACAGAAACTGAACCCCTGGGAGCAGAGAAAACAATTCTACAAACCCTCCTGCTGCTCAGGCCCATTAGAAACACCTCCGGGGGCTCTTGCTTGCTGATCTGTGGGAGGGAACAAGGGAACACATCCTGTAAAGTTTTTAAGTGGGCAGGCTAGGTTTTCTTCTGTCCTAATTACCACAGCCATCCATCGCCTTCAGACTAAGTGGAGGTCTTTTATCACATGGCATGCTCCCTGCTGTTGGCTTTCCATTTCTGTGGTTGGGGCTGAGCAGGCGGAGCAGAAAAAAGCTGGAGGAAGGGCTCTCTCTCTCTATCCTGAGCTTGGCTCCTCAGATGTCTCCCACAGGACACTGCAGAGAGGAACTAACATCCCCCGCTCCACTAAAGCAGCCTCATCGGGGCCCAGAACATGGAACCGCCCTCAGGCCTGTCCAGCTGGATGTGAGCCCAGGCTGCTCACGATGCCCTGTGCACACAGTTTGAGTTTTCTTGGGCAACAGGCATAGCCCCATTTTAGAGATATGCAAACTGAAGCTAGAAGACTTGAGGATGCACAGCTGGTAAGCAGGCATTTGTGGCACGAGGTAATGGGAAAAGGGGCTTCCAACAGTGAATCTCTCCAAATAACTTTCCAATCAACCACTAATCAATGACACTTATGGACTGTCTGACCATCAGAAGGGACTCCCTCATGCATCCCTCTGCGGGTCTCATTCTCCCCCCAACTTAGTGGGGTTTCATAAAGAAGTGAGAAATTCCTTCCCATTTGCTAAAATAATTTTTGCTTGCAATAGGGACTTCCTGCTTAAGCTTTTAGAACTTTCTTATAAACTGTGGCTGCTCATTAGAAACACCTGGGGAGAAGTTGAAAGCTCCCTGTGCCAGCACTCACCGCAGACCAATTACTCCCGTCACTCTGGGGATGGGGCAGAGGCATCTGTCTTTTGAAAGGTCCCCAGGTGACCAGAAGGTGCAGCCAAGGTTGAGAACTACTGGAAGCAATTCCACCAAAGCTGCCAGGGGAGGAGCAGAATTACCTTGTCAAAGAGTAAAAGATGCTGAACTAGGGGGGACTGCCAGGTCAGGAGCCAGGTCCTTGCCAGCATCCTGAGCAGAAAAAAGTGTCTCTATTTCTTTCCTGGGTGGGTAATGTCAGAGTCACCTGTGTACGGTCCAGCCAGCTAAGTGCCTGCTCTCCTGACACATAGGCAAGTCCAGCTGGTGTCTGCCTGTCCTCTCTCCCCAAGTTCTAGGTCTGCACCTTATAAAAGACCCCAAGACCAATTTAGGGCAGTGGTTACAAGCAGTGTTGGGGCCAGAAGGCCGGGTTCTGCTGGCCTTAACTTAAAGTTGACATCACAGTTGCCCTCCAGGTGGTCAGTTCACCAAGTCTTTCTGTCTGCAGGGGTTCTGGCCAGAGAGCATGCTCAGTAGAGCTGGCCAGAAGAGCCAGGGAATGAGTACCCCAGGAGCAGCCTCAGCCAGTGGAGGAAAGTGACCAATGGCTGAATATTTCCACATCCTTTCCCCTTGATGGGACAACTCTTGGGGGTCCCCAGTGGCACTGAGCCCAGCTGCCCAGAGCAGTAACTAGTTCAGTAGGCATCCTGCATGGGCATTCCTTTCTGGCTTCCTTCCTACCTCACCATTCTTTCCTGGATCACTTCTGACACTCAAGCCCTCCTTCAGGCTGTTGGAGGAGCCCAAACGAAGACGCCATGAGACCCTGAGTTAACTTCTCTGAGCCCAGATTGGTCAGACTCTAAAAGCCCGTTGAAACAAAAGGAGACTGTGCCTAAGGAGTTTCGACCTTGGGTAGGAAAGGGCAGCTGCTGGGGTGCCCGGCCCAGGGCTGAGCTCCTTCACGTCCCTCCCCCGGGAGTTCTGGGGGCAGCAGCACTGGTCTACCTGATGGATGGTTAAATCACCAAAATTCCTCCTGGGCAGGGATTCAGGAACTTTTGCTTGGAGGCACTGTGTAGCTCATTAAATAATTAAATCAATCACTTGCAAAAGCCTTTGTGCCAGATCCCCAGTCCCTGCGCTCAGAGTAAACTAAGCCTCAGCCTAAAATATTCTCGTCTGTCTTAAGGAGCCAGGAAAATGAGAAACTGGCCTCTGACTGTCTGGTCTGTGCCAACAGAAGTGGGAATTGGCAATACCACCTCCCAGGCGGTGGTGTGTACTTCTATTGGGAGGCACATCAAGTCTGCTTGTCACTGTTTTTGTGATGTCAGTGAAAACCAATGATCTGAGCCTGGATCCTTCATTTCACTGGGGAATGAGACATGGTATTCTCATTTGTTAATTCCTTCTTTGCTTATTAGCTGAAATTCTTTTAAAAGAGAAACCTCTCATCAAGGGGTTGCCTGCAGTACCGCTTTACAAGAAACATAAAAAAAATAAATGCTTGGCTCTTTCTTGTTATTTACTAGCTTTCAAACTAATGAGTTGGCTACCTAGCATCTTCCAAAGGTGAATATGGACTTGTGGTTTGATGCACTGCAGTCATTATTCTAAGTGAGGATCAAATCATCACATCTTTGGCCAGTGGGAACCTCTCCAAATTGGCTCCTGAGTCCTACTGACATGACTCAAACAGATGCAGGCTGACTACTTTGCTATTTGGTTTAACACATCTTGTACATTTCCTGCTCCAGATCTAGAATCAATTGCTTCTCCAAGGATCTCTATTTCTTTAATGAGGAAGGGGAACAGAATTTAGAGATGAAAATCTTTCTAAATTCACTGTGATGACCACTCAATAGCCCATTTCAAAGTGGGCATTTAATATTTGTGAGTTGACATTTTCTTGTATTTTTTCTTTGTTAATATCTTTTCCTTTTTCATTTTCTCTCTTTCTTTTTTGGTTTGTTTTCTTTATGTAACTCACATTTATCTGGGTTTTAGATTTCATAGACCAGTTCTCTAATTTTCTTAATTTTTTTCCTTCTACTTCATTCCATACCATTTTTGTTTTATTCTACTTTTCTAGAGATTTCCTGAACTTTCTAGTACCACTCTTTTATTGAACTTTTTGTTTTCTGATTATTCATTTTGTTTCCAGCAGTTCTTTTATATTCTCAAAGTACGTTGCTTTTTATGGCATGCTGTTCTTGTTCCGTGGGTGCCCTAACTTCTCTTATACCCAAGGCCACCCAAATTCTCTTACACCCCAAGGCTATCACTTCATTTTCTGGATGTTTCATACATGTTCCACACTGTCTCTGATTCCTGCAAATTCCTTTTTGTCCTGCTTTCTCACTTTGGTTTCTGATATTCCCTTTCAAATGTCTGATGACCCATGTTGTTCATTCCCATGTGAGGAAGGTGCTGAGGTGCCGAGGGGTAGCGCTTCTCTGTAGAGGAAGAGGCTGTCTCCTTCGGGCTCCAATGCATAGTGATCAGGCAGGGACCCAGCAAGTCCTCCGGGGTCAAAATTACACTGAGGGCCTTTTCTTTTAGTAGCTGACCAACTCCTTTCCAAAAGAGTCCTCCACTCCTCCTCCCATTTCTTGCCTGGAGAGTACAGGTCTGGCTTCCATTTCTGGGTGCCAAACAGGAACCTTGCTGTTCAATACCTAGTCTTCACCTCATTGTAATATGGGGTGCCGCATCCAGCACCCTCAGCTTGGCTGATACCTGAGTCAGAGCATCTCAGGGCCAACTCAGAGAATGCTCCCTCGGTCCTCTGCTGGAGCTGCAGTGGAGGCAGGTTCCTGACTGTGTCATGTGGGAAGAGGATATCTACAAGTTTACTTTACTGTTCTAATAAAAACTCAACTGATTCTAGGACTAGCCCTTCCCAAGTCTGTGCCTACAGAGATACTTAGCACCTTGATGCTTGAGCCTTTTGAGGCCTCTTCAAGGTTAATGAGTTACTTTCTGGTTGGCTTTTCCTGCAGGAGTGGGGAGTCCAGCTTTCTCTGACCCTCGATGTCAGGTCCCTCCTCCATCCACTTGGCAACTCATAGAAGTATGTTGACCTCTCCCATCTGTTGACTATTCTTCTTTCATTCTCTTTGAACTTGTGGCTTAATGCCTTTTTAACCTATGTTATTATTATGTCCATGGATTTTGTGAGGGAACGAAGAAAACATATATATAATGCCATATTTAGCCAATGTCATCTCCAATCTATTTTCTATACTGTCGCCAAAGAAATTCTTTATAAAATGCAAATCCGGTCGTCATGTTACTTGCTTTTGGCCATTCCTGGCTGTCTTCAGAATAAAATTCAACTTATTAATATGTAAGCCTTTCATGGGTCTGTTGTTTCTTTTTTCCTCACCTACCTCTTTAGTTGAACATATGTGAAAGTACTTACCAATCCCCAAACCCCAACATTCTCTTCTGCCTTAGGCTTTTGTGCATGCTGTCCTTCCAGTCAATGCTGTCTTTCCCATCTCCTCTCATTTGTCTAATTGCTGATCATCCTGAAAATGTATGCTTCGGTATCACCTTTTCAGTATCCAAGAAGTCCTCCAAGATTACTTCTATGGGGTTTGGACTGACAGCCTCTCCTCTGTGTTCCCAGAGCTTTGTTAGGTCACTCATTGTATTTGCTGTACCTGTATGTCTCTTGCATTAGGCAGGAATCTCCTTCAATGACTCCTTGTGTCTGTTTTGAAGTACTTAGCACAGAGCCAGGAAGTAATATATGCTCAATGTCAATAGAATCACCAAGCAAGGGAATGAGTGAACATTTGTTTTCAAACCTAAAATTCCTATTATCATCTCCTCCTTATTTAAGTCATAGGCTGTCACTAATGAATTGTTCAAATCCCAGTATTTCCCTTAAATCTCTCTTGCCCCATCCATTTGGTCTAATCAAGGAGGCATCATAGCACCAAGCAAAGAGGTCTAATTAGGAATCAGCAGGACAGAATGTGAGCTTGCAGGTGTCCTTGGCCACGTCCACTCTCCTGACCTCAGTTTCCCTGTCTGTGAGGGAGGGTAACACTTAACAGCCACAATGGAAAGGCAAAACCTTTTATGGAATTTGCCTCATAATACAATTTGAGCACCTTAATTTCTTTAATAGCCGCCACTCACACTTCTGAGGATGGTACTTTTCATAAGAGCGTAGGCAAGTCCTTTACTATCTGCCTAAGCCTGGGAGGACTACTGTGGCTGTTGCTGCAGAAAGACACGGAAACACCCTCAGCTCAGCAGGGTGGTGGGTTCGTTTCCTGGGGCTGCTGTAACCAAGTCCCACAAGCTGAGTGGCATAAAACAACAGAAATGTATCCTCTCACCGTTCTAGAGGCCAGAAGTCCCAACTCAACGTGTCACCAGGGCCACTCTCTCCAGAGGCTCCAGGAGAGAACCCTCCTGCCTCTCCCAGTTTCAGGCATACCTTGCCTTGTGGCTGCATCACTCCCACCTCTGTGTCTGTCATTTCAATTTCTCCTCTGCCCATGTCAGGTCTCCCTCTGCCTCTCTCTAATAAGGACCCTGGTATTTAGGGACCACCCAGATAAGACAGGAGAATCGCTCCTCAGGCTATTTAACTTAATTACCTCTTTGCCACTCTGGGAATATTCACTCTTTGGCCGTATAAAGGTAATATTTATAGGTTCTAAGGATTAGGAACTATATCTTGGGAGTTTTTTGTTTTTGTTTTTGTTTTTGTAGGGATTTTTTTTTTTTTTTTTTTTTTTTGCCCATCAGAGGGCTATCAAGTTCTTACAAATGGAAACTTTGGATTTTCTACGGCAACACTTGCCTGACAAGTAGATTTTATTCAAGTTGCAGAGAGGGTGTTATAACATTGCTTTCCCTGGACCTGGGGGTGCAGGGGCATTGGTCACGTTCCTGCACCATTTCAGCGAAGCCTCAGAGGAATCCTTCCAGGCAGATATACCTGGCAAGGCAGGGTGGTCGGAACACAGGCTCCAGGGGCCAGTTTCCGGAATTGGAACTGAGGCCCTGCCACTTACATGTTTTGGCTAAATGGCCTCATTTGCCACAGAAGTCCCTGTAAAGTCCACCTTGCTGAGGTGGTGGGAGATGAGATGAGTCAATGTGCGTAAAACACTCAGCCCACCCCTTGGCACATCCTATATACTAAAAGGGTAATATGCAAATTGACCCTAACAGCACAATGACTGGGAATGACTGGCCACTATGACACACACTGACCACCAGGGGGCAGACGCTTAATGCAGGAGCTGCCCCCTGGTGGTCTATGTGCTCCCACAGGGGGAGCTCTGCTCAGCCACAAGTCAGGCTGCGAGCTGCCAGCACAGTGGTGGTGGCGGGAGCCTCTTCCACCTCCTCAGCAGCACTAAGGATGTCGGGCTGAAGCTTAGGCCTGCTCCCCATTGCCAAGTGGACAACCCCCAAGGGCTCCCGGGCTGCCAGAGGGATATCTGACTGCCAGCAGGTTGACAACCCCTGAGGGGTCCCAGATTGTGAGAGGTCACAGGCCAGGACCCTCTCCTCCCCATCGAGTGCACAAATTTTTGTGCACCAAGCCACTAGTAGCAAATATGCAGTATTTTTGTGCACCAGGCCACTAGTAGCAAATATGCAGTATATTAGCTATTATTCTTGTTTATGCTGACAAGTGAGGAAACTGAGGCTCAGAAGAGTTAAATGTCACTGCCAAGCTCACAGAGCTAAATAAGTGGGAAAGCCTCAATTCAAAGGGTCCGCAGTTCTAGTCACACAGATGAACACGTTCTAGACACCTGAGCACAGCACTGTGACTGCAGTTACCAATCCTGGATTGTATGCTGCAAATTTGAGTAGATCTCAGGTGCTCTTACAACCAACCCCCCCCCCAAAAAAAACAACAAAAAACAAAAAAGAAACCATGTGAGATGGATATGTTAATTAGTTTGATTGTAGTAATCATTCCCCTCTGCATTTGCATATCAAAACATCATGCTGTACACAATAAATATTTTTTTAAAATGCCACAGAGCCAGGCCTGTCTGACCCCACAAAACTGTGCCTTGGTATCACGGTATATCATCTTTCACATGCAGAAGGGAAGGTACAAAAGATCCAAAACATGACGGAGCTTTGCAGGTCTTTCCTTTTACTTGTTTTTAAATATGTTTTTATTGATTTATTTAAAAGGGGGGGGGGGATGGCAGAGGGAGAGAGAGAAAGAGAAACATCGATGTGAGAGAAAAATCATCAACCAGCCCTCCGGCACACCCTCTGTTGGGGATTTCGCCCACAACTCAGGTATGTGCTCTGACCTGGAATTGAACCGGTGACCTCTCGGTGTATGAGATGCGGCTCAGCCCACTGAGCCACATAGACTGAGGCTGGAGGTCTTTCCTTTTAATTGAATACATTAACTAGAGATTGAAATTGTGCACCCTGGCTTTCCCCTCTTGGAAATAGACTATGCTGACAGAATTCACTTGATAGAGCGAGTTCTCTGAAATGCACATAGGTTTACAATGCCTCACATCAAGAGGGCGAGGTCCTTGGACAGGGCTCCAGAGTTAGTTCTGACAGGTTGTTTGAATCTTAAGCTTATTTTTAAAAGTGGAATTCTGAATATTTACGGAGGTTTTTTGTTTGTCAACAGAAAAACAAATAGTATGGCTGGAGCATTTGTTTCCACTTCAGTTTTTTTTGTAGTGATACATGGGACTGGGCCCTAGGGTCCATAATAAAATTTTGCCTCACTTAGTAAACAAAGAATTCCTGGAAGAATAAAGAAAAGGCTTGTTAGGTGGCTTCTGTCATTTAATCCACTCCATAAACTAACTGCACAGTCTCAGCCCAGAGTCCACACAGTTCTGAAGAGGCAAAGCACATCAGAATAGGAAAGGATGTGGCCTGAGGCTTATGTTTTACACAGAATGAAAGTCTAGCAGCATGTGTGTGCATATATGTACATATGTGCTCTGACATGAGAACAGGCATGTGTGTGCTCACGTGTGTATGTATGTGTGAGCATATGCATGAGACTGCATACTCCCAACATCACTAGGATCTTTACACTACTTCCCACAATTTCCTCCTGCTGGACAACACATTAAATCAACTGTTTAACTGTGGAGCAGAGCACACACATACACACCACAAGCACTCAAATGTGTTCGATGTTTTTCATTAACTCCTACACCTCACAAACATGTCTATGCATATTAATAATGTAGTTGCTAATTTATATTATAATGTAATTTATATTTTCAAAATAAAAAGAACTTGAAGTGGTTCTAGTTCAAGATACAGGCATTAGCCCTGGCATGGTAGCTCAGTTGGTTAGAGCACTGTCCCACTAGGCCAAGGTTTTGGGTTCAATTCCCAGTCAGGGCGTATATAAGAATCAACCACTGAATGCATAAATAAGTGGAACAAGCCCTGGCTCATGTGGCTCTGTTGGTTGAGCATGATCTCATGCACCAAAAGGTCGCCGGTTTGATTCCAGGTTAGGGCACATGGCCGGGTTTTGGGCTCAATCCCTAGTAGAAGGCTTGTAGGAAGCAACTGATTGGTATTTCTCACATCAATGTTTCTCTCTCCCTCCCTCTCCCTTCTTCTCTTTCTAAAAATCAATAAAAACCACATTAAAAATACAGATGAAATCCTAAGTACTGATATTTTTACCTTTCTATTACTGTTCTATCATAAGAATTTTTTTATGTCATGAAACACTTTTTACACATATCATTTTAATGGCCCTATATGTCATGCAACAGATAAGCCAATTTATTGACACATTCTCACCATTTTGGACACTTTGGCTCTTATAATAATAAGAATTAAATAAACCAAATGCCCATTAAGAATGTCCTTCTATATAAGTGTCTTTGTACACAAACGTATCTTAACCTCTGCAATATACAATTCTAGAAGCAGACTTCTTAGGTCAAAGGGCATCTGCATTTTAAAGCTCTTAATTTGTACGGGCTACTTGTTTTCTAGACAGTCTTGCTTTTCCTGAGTAGCATAGAACATTCTACATCACTGCAACTTTTTCCGGGCCATCATTTTAGAATTTTGTTGATAGAGGAAATGATGTCCCATTGCTGTTTCAATTTGCCTTTTGTTAAAAATCAGTGAGGCTGGACATTTTATCTTATGTTGATTTTCCATTTGCATTTCCTCTCTGGAGATCTGTTTGTCCTTTACCCTGGTACCTATTTCGGGTCTTCATGTTTTTCTTATTGATTTGTATGAATTCTTCATATATGAGGAATATTAATCTTTTTTTTGTCCTATTTGTTTCAAATATTTCCCAGCTTGATGTTTGCCTGCTAATTTTGTTAATGGGACAGCATTATGAAGAGAAATTTCAAAATGTTAGGAGTCAAACCTATTGATGACCATCACTGTGCGTTCTCTCAGTGCATGTCCATTAAGCAATTCCAGCAGACAGCTTTACTAAAATACCCCTGTTCTAGGGCATGATAGTAGAATGTCACAGAGACTTTTTGCACTTGCTGCAGAACAGGAAGTTGCAAATGAAAACATAATCATTATTAGTCTGTTGCTGCAAAAGTGGGCTTGAGAGTAAAGTAAGAGGTAATTACAGGGTGTCAGAATTTTTGACAGAAACCCAAACCAGGAATCAGAGGAGGCAATCATTGCAGCTGCAACTTGCAACTTCAGGCATCTCCCGGGACAGGATTTCTAGAAAGCAGCTCAAAAAACATACCTAGAATAATCTCCTTGAGGAGGAGTTGGAAAATTTTCCTAACATTCAGTATTTTGTCCAATTCTTCTGCACTTTTCTAGTGTCATAGAAACCAAGGAATCTCAATGTCTGGTACCATTTATTTACTTATACAACACATATTCATTGCATCTTAGCTTTGCCCAAGATACTCCATGAGGCATTATGAACTCATGTTATCCTTTTTCCATTTTCTTCCTTTGTTTTCAGAAAAGGGACTCAGCTTAGTAAAACGTGGCTCTCCACAAGTCCATGACAATTTCCACAGCCTTATACTTGTGGGTTTGGCCTTTCTCAGTGACTAAGTAAGTGGCCGAAAGGCAAAAGGGCTGAACCTTACTTCAGGAGCTAACACACTGTGGGAGTGTCCCAGTTGGGCAGGTGTACACCTCCCTAAATCGGAGCATTTGTACCAAGCTGGTGCATTCCCTCAGCAAGTTTCAAGTCCGAATGCTCTTCCCCCTTTAAGAGACTGTTTCCAATTCTGATTATCTCTTGCTTTTATCCTGAATACAATGCAGTGTGTTTATCAGAGATATGTCGAAGAAAAGGAAGCAGTTAGTGACAGTTTAGTGACTAGAAGCTGATCAGCTGCTACTCTACATATGGGAAGTACAGGAGATTTAGGCCAGGAGCAAACAGCCCATTTCCTCCTTCCCTGCAAGATATTAAGTCAAGAAGGGCACCCAAAATAAGCTCCCCTGCCCTGTGCTCTGAGAGATCCTGAATTAACGTCACCAGGACAGGTAGCCATGCTGCTTTGGGTGGTTTTTCTCTCACTCCCCCTCCTTGTCCCTCACCCCTCCCTCCCTTTTTCATTTCTAATTTGGCATTGCACCCACGAGGGCAATTCAATGGTCACAGTCTTTGTTATTTTCCCATCCCTATCCTCTCAGGTTTTCTCCATGGGCTTTAGGCCCCTCCCTGCCCCCCAACCAGGGCATTTCTCTTTTTCTGGGTCATTCCCTCTGCCTGAGTAATTTTATTAGGGCTTAATTTCATTAGGCTTGAAACAAAAATGCACTGGATGAATATGAACAAAAATAACAGGAGATAAACCCGCAGGCCAAGTTCTCTACACTCCTAGGGTCTAGGGTTTGAAATGGGCCTAGTGTTCTACTCCTTCAATTACTGCAGAAGAAGGAGAGGCTATGACCCTGTGTCTATTCACAGTTAAAATATGATGAAGGACAAGTGGGGGGAGGGAGCTACAGGAGAACCCTTCTTTAACTCACGCTCTGAATTTGTTATTCCCTGATAGGCCCTGCCATGAACACAATGTAAGTTCACCAAATATGTTACAAACAGAGTCCAGCCTCTTGGAAGTGTCAAGGGAAATTCAGTGTCTTCATGCCCAAAGCTAGAGCACTCAGAGGCCAGAGACTGACCATCAGAGGCTGCTAAGTGGGACATTTGGGTTTTCACTTCTCAAAACCATAACCCACTATTATTCAAACAGATAAAAAGATGGCCAACACTTCGGGGGAAAACAAAGGAGATGCTGTCTAGTGACCCCTCCATTGCTCCCTTTTTCTTTTCCTTAAGTCATTTCTATCTCAGGCTTGCCTGACTCACTCCCGCATCAAAATGAGACTGTGCCCTGACTGGTGCTCAGTGGATAGAGCGTTGGCCTGTGGACTGAAGGGTCCCAGGTTCGATTCTGGTTGGGGGCATGTACCTTGGTTGCGGGCACATCCCCAGTAAGGGGTGTGCAGGAGGCAGTTGAATCGATGTTTCTCTCTCATTGATGTTTCTAACTCTCTCTCTCTCTCTTCCTCTCCCTTCCTCTGTAAAAAAAATCAATAAAATATATTTTTTTTAAAAAGAACATTGTAAAAATGAGACTGTTCCAAAGGCCAGAGCCTTGAGCTGCCTGAGAGAGAAACATCCATTGGCTGCCTCCTGCACTCCCCCTCCTGGGGATCAAGCCCGAAACCCTGGCATGTGCCCTGACCAAAAATTGAACCATGACCAACATTCAAGCATTGAGCCACACTGGCCAAAGGTATTTTGACATTTCCCAAATACTGACTTTATTTTCTTGCCAACTAACATGACAACTAATATAACCACAAGATGCTGAAGACTTGTACTAGAGAGGTAGTGTTGTCAGTGTACAGAGGTATTGTTCCCTTCAGAAACATCATCCTCTCTGCTGAAGAAGTAATTTGAACAGTAGGGAAGTTCACTACCTCAGGAGTAAGAGTGATCTGGGAGCACTGACACCACAGAGACCCTGGGGTCAAACAGGCTTCCTCCACAACAGCCAGCAGATGGCCCATCTTTGCTCTGTTCAGGTCACTGCCCGAAGCAGCAGAGAGGAAACTCAACTGGACTGGATTCCAGAACCAAAGCAATAAATGTGCGGCCATTCTGAGGCACCATGGGATGCAGGAAGGGATTGTGTGGCTTCTCCCCAGACTCTGTCTCAAAAGAGCAGAGATGTTAACATCTCCCACCTCGACTCCCTTTCACAATCCAATGCAGGCACATTGATTTCTTCAAACTTGTTATGTACTTGTTTTCATTTTGAAGATGGTGCCTTGTGTAAAAAATGTTCAATAAATATTTTTAGGAAAGAACAAGTGAATTTGTGAGTAAAAGATGTTTATAGTGTCAACTCGTAAGGTATCTGCAACCCATGGTTCACTGGGTTCCTTTATTCCTTTGTTTTCAGCATTTACCAAGCACCTACCATATGCCGGGCAAGTTGTTGGGGTTGGAGAGCAAAACTGGACCTGGTTCTGCAAATCCAAAGACAGACTTACTTCCTTCAGTTCCACCCCATGATCGTTTCATGATTTAACATATACTTATTGCCTCCCAGGCCAAGTGTTTTCTCATCTTTTAAGTCTGTCTTCAAATGACCATCACTCTTTCCACAGTCCAAAACTCCACAGTCTCTGGCTCATGGGAGGCACTCCAACATGCAAACAAGGGGGTGATTGCCCCTCACTATCCAGGCTACCCAGGAGGGATGGACTAACCCTCTGGGCCTTGAAATCAGACCTAGGCAAGTGGCCTGATTGCCCTGTGCTTGGGTTCACTTACGTGTTAAGATGGAGAGCCTGGGCACCTGTTGGGGGTGTGATAAATATTCACCCCTCCTCCCCCACTGCTGTCTCCTCTCCCACGCACCTGCATTTCCTCTTCCTCTGACTCATCTTCCTGGCAGTGAAATAGCCTGAGTCTCATCTAATGGCTCAGGAAAGAGCACAGCATCTTCTTTTTCTCTCTAAATGTGTGCTGAGAGGCAAAGCAATGCAATTGCTTCCTTTTTTCCTTCCACTCTTATCTTTTCGGGGGGCCAGAGTGAGTCAGTTTCTTTAAGAACATTGTCTAATGCCTCTTTGTCAAGGTGGTAGTTTATTTTCCCCCTCTGCTAACCACCGCGCTTTTCTTCTTTTCAGTACTTTTTCCAGGCCTCTAACAAGGCATTTGACAAAATCTCCTGGCTCCCTGGAAGGCGCTTGCTTTGTTCCCAGGCTCCTTTTAAAGGTTTTCTAAGGCTTCTACTCTTACTCCTGTCCCTTGTTCTGCAACTGAGTATCTGCAGGATGAATTTCATTGGATTCTGGCATTCAAAAAGGCGTCGATCTACTTTATTTTTCAGATCAGAGATGTAATGCATACATCCTTCAAAATGTGGAAGATGCAGAAAAGTATAAAGAAGAAATTAAAGATAACCATAGTCCTACTAGGCAGACATCCACTGCTAACATTTGAGACCACTCTAGTCCATACATATTTTGTGTATGTTTGTATTTCTATATAACTGTGTTTTATATATAATTTTAGAGGTGTTTTGCTAACCCTCGCATGAGGATATTTTTCCATTGATTTTTAGAGAGAGTGGAAGGGAGGAGGAGAGCCAGAGAGAGAAAAAAACACCAGTGCAAAAGAGACGACACATCAATTGGTTGCCTCCCGCATGTACCCCAACTGTAGGGATCGAGCCTACAACCAAGGTACGTGACCTTGACTGGAATCAAACCCAGGACGCTTCAGTCCTCAGGTCAATGCTCTACCTACTGAGCCAACTGCCTAGGGCTAATTTTAGATTTTTTTTAAGTTAACAATGGCTTCATTAGCATTTTCCCATGTTATTAAAATTTTTCACAACCATGATCTAAATAGTAGCATAATATTGTACACTATGGACCTATTCTAATTCACTGTATCATTTTCTAGCCAGACACGGGTTGTTTTTCCTTTGTTGCTATAGTTATATGAGGAATTTATCTCCCTCGACCTGTTCTGCACACAGACATTTAGATTTAATAGGGCTGTAATCTTCTGACTCAGTGGTTCACCCACAAATGTGCCCTGAACCATTTATAATTTCGTGGTCAGACAGGCAGAGAATGTCCTCCTTCTTCTTAGGGCACAGTGGCCAAAGCCTCACACCCTGGTCTTCACCTGACGGGGTGCATCCTGCCTCCAGAGCTCTCAGCATCAACATCTGCACCGTGTGCCTGTTTCCTTAGCTCCACGGAGCCTGGCCCTGCCTTGTCCTCCCTCACCTTCACACAGAGGATGCAGGCTGGGTCTGTGAACCTGCTGCTCCTCTCCGGGAAGGGTCAACTCCCAGGTCTTTGCAAGGCATCTCCTTGTAGTTCAGGACCTACCTATGAGTCACCTTCTCAGAAAGGCCTCCCTGGGTTGACAATTTAAAGAAGCTATGTGCTCCCCTCCCCACCAGTCATTCTTTTTTAAATATATATTTTTATTGATTTCAGAGAGAAAGGGAGAGAGAGGTTAATGATGACAGAGAATCATTGACTGGCTGCACCTTGCATGCTCCACTCTGGAGATGGGGCCTGCTACCTGGGCATGTGCCCTGACTGGGAATAGAACCGTGACCTCCTCATTCATAGGTCAAGGCTCAACCACTGAGCCTCACCAGCCATTCTTAAGGCCATTTCTCCGGACCACTACGCTCCTCATCCAAGTGCCTAAAAATATCTGTATCTTTAATGTGTTTCTTTCACCTCCAGCCAAACTGTTACTCTATAACTTTTTTTGCTATAACTTCTTTGGCCAGAACAGTGAAAGCATATAGCAGGAGCTCAATAAATGTTTTCTGAACAAATGAGTGATGAACAAATGAATGAAAGCATGAACGTCAATATCATTTCCTTGATGAATTATTCTATATAACATTTGCTACATTATATGGATGAACTTTATGTCAGAGAATATCTTAAATCTTAAAAATATCCTGTTTTTGACCAGTGTTTTGTTTCAAGGGATCTTTCCTGATGACATTTACAGGAAAGGAAACATAAGTTTTGCAAAGAATGGTCATCAGAATACTATTGATAATATTAAAAATTGAAAGCAACTCTAATACAGAGAAAAATGGGGAAATCGTTATATGTGTTAATCTTATTTGAATGATGAAATATCATCCAGCCACTAAAAAGCAAACATGTTTGCAAAGAATTTTTGATGGCATGAAAATTATAAAAAGAAAATGTACCAAACATTAATGGTATATATCTGAGTAAGAGAATTAGAATGACATCTTTCTTTATACTTTAAATGTCTTGCAAATTTTCTTTCATAAGACTATGTTTCTTTTACAGATAAAGTAAAACATATATAAATTCTCCAATGTCTTGAGTTGAAAGGTATTTGTACTCCATATTTTCCCCCCACTTTTGAGGTCTCCACCTTCTCTTCTATTCTTATAGGTGGTTTGCAAATAGTAGGTATTTTTAAGTGTCAGAATGTTCACAGGAGGAACCAGTTTTACAGGTTTACTCCTATAAAACCGCTGGGTTCCCTTACCCCTGCAGCACCCCAAACCCCAAAGAAGAAAGGATCATGGAAACTTGCTCCCATCTCACTGACACCTGCAGCCACATTCTTTTTGGGTGATTAGGTAGTGAGGGTGCAGGCACCATAACAGAAACACACCTCTGCCAACATTTCCTGGTCAAACTCTCGAAGGCTCAGCAATCAATATGGTGGAGAGAGGGAAGGAAGTACATGCCATGGGCCAGGCACGCATATAAATGATCACTGTGATTGTTGTCCTAGCTTAGATTTTCCCCCTGTTTTTTTTTTTTTCTTCTTCCCTGGCCTGAGATTAATCGCCAGGAACTGGACTCCTAAAATAGACACCTTTGTGATTCGTTTACTCTCCCTGAAGATCTTTTTTGCTGCTTCTTTCCTGTAGTTCTCTTCTAAAGCCAGGAAAACTTTGTTGTTATTTTCCCCTCTGTGTTTCTGACATGAAAGGCAGCTCCGCTTTGCCAGGTGGCCTCCCTCTGCGCCTAAAGCAGCTGGAGGCGCACCATCAGAGCACAGCCCGGCCCCCTCTTGACTCCCAGGAGGAAGGCAGAAATTGGGACATGGCACTGGGACACAGAGAAACTAAAGATGACAAATACTTTCCATCTGAAGGGTACATTCAACCATCCAAGAACCTCCCACCTCCACTTCTCAGCTAATCACCACAAAAGGCCCCCTAACTCTGTCCTTTACCTTGGACCGTCCTGGGCAGCATCTCAGCACTGCTGCTCAACTGCTCCCCCAGCGGCTAGAATTGGCTCTGGTCTTCCGGAGCCTCCGTTGTTCCCGGATCAATAAACCCAGTAAGCCCCCACTTCCCGACTCAGTTCTTAGAAACAGACCCTCTGGTCATAGTCAACAGGTACCCTTCACCGACTGATAGAAATGACCTGCTTCACCATCTTTTCAAAGATGAACAGAAAAGAAAGGCGCGACTGACAGGTGATGTCTGTCTGTGAGGGGGACTGTGGAGTCCCCACGTCTGCCCACGGCATCTCTTACTAGATCGAACCCCAAGGCTTGTATCTATATCATTGCAACCTTGTACTTCATAAGTAGGATGGGAGGTTTCTCTCACATTCAATAGAAAAAGCAACTAAATAACCTCATCCCTGCATTGGGATGTCAAGGCCATGGCGACACATCTTCCCAGTTGGGGGAACTGAACTGGTCCCTGAGGACACAGAGATTGCCACCGATCCCTGGTGCATCCCCAGACCCTCAAGTATAACCTTTACCTCTTCCTTGCTCCTTTCACTCTTTACCACCCTCCTGTGCCTTGTGCCTCTTCTCACTGCACTGGTCACCCTATGTTGTAATAACTTTGTCACCCGTGTTTTCAGCCCCCCCCCCCCAACAAAACTATAGATTCCTTTAAGGTTGAAATCACATCCTGTTTGTTCAGAGTGGACTGGCACAGAATGGCCTCTCAAAAACATTTTTGAATGAAATTGGCCTGAATCCCTAGATGAAAATTTAAAATCAATTCTCTTAGTCTCTTACATGGACATTAAAGGAAAGGAGAGGCAGAAATGCTGTAAGATTGAACTCCAGCTGCTCCATTTGTAAATCAACTTTGCAAGTCCTCTATCATTTGAGAATTGTTCTCATGTGTAGGAACAAGGATACATGGAATTTCAGAGAAAATGGAATCTTCCAGATGGGGTATGACTTGACACTAACATTCAAATGCTTTCATTTTCTCTCTCCAACCTTCCTTCTCTCCCTTTCCTCCCTCCCCGCCCCCCCCGCAACCTCTCTCATCATATGTATTTCAGAACACCAGACATTCTAGTAAAATGCTGAGTAATTTGGATTGGACCATCCCAATATTGTTGAAGCCATTAAGCCTCTCAGACTGAATTCTAAGTTTTCCAAAGCAATCAAATGAAGAAGCAAGGGCAGCCACAAGATTCAAGCTCCATGAGGCACTTCACAATCAGATTTTCAGAGGGGCCTTTCTGAAATTCCATTAGCTGCCCAACAGTTATTACTTTATTAATAGAATCCTTCAGCACAGAAAACCATTCAGTGAACAAATATAAATATATTTCTAAATCCATGTGTTAAAGTCCCTCCAGAAAACAAATAAAACAAAACAACAACAACACTGTCTGGTGCGAACAGCCCCGTTAGCCGAGGCCGTTGCACATTTTAGTGAGTTTCCTTAGTAAAAATACAATTTAAATTCTTCAAACGCTTCAAGAATTGGGATTGTATTTTAAACTGGTTGGAAACAGCGCTGGTGTCAAATGTACTCCTAGGAATCAAGTTATGTGAGGAGGACTTTCAATGACAAGGCAGAGGAAGCACCAACAGTATATCCAGCTTCAATCAGGCTCTCACTGTTGTGCTTTAAGCCAGGTTGCCACTCTCTGCAGAGGGCATGGTAAGATGGAGTTGAGACTCGTGGCCTAGGCACCGGTGGATCCTGGTTTTCTACAGAAGCTGATGGAAGAAGCAGTGCAGGGGGAGTCCCAGGGCCTGGGTTCAGTGATCCCCACAGCTACCCCCGTGCTGGAGATGATGCCAATAGTGGGCCTTCTCGGTGACGCCGTGACCGGGAACTACAGGGAATTCAGTAGATCTTAGAATGAGGACTCCAGACAACCTCAAGGTTGAGAATCTTGTTTCCTGCTAATTCCTATCAAAGTTTTATTTACGGAGATAAAAGATGGTGGCGGAGTAAGTGGATGCTGCACGGACACGCTTCTAGGACCAAACTGGCATTACAACTAAAATACAGAAAAACTCCGTGAATAATCAACTGAAGACTCCCTGGAGAGAACCCTGATAACCGAGGACAGAAAGTGGAGACCCGTAGAGACTGAAAGCACATTCTAACTCAGCTGGGAGTTGTGTGCCCTGCAACACCGGAGCTAACGTTGGAATGCAGTCCATCCTGCTCTCCCGAGAACTGCTTATCATTATGGAAAGATAAAGGACCTCGGGGCTGAAACAACCTAGTCCTGGAGGCACCTTCTCTTTACCACCCCCAGCCCCTATTGCCTGTAATCTGGTCCTCGACCAGAGGCACCTGCCCCCTACAACCCCTCTCCCTACCTGCATGACTTGTAACCTGTAATGATTATCCCCTGCCTACTTTCCCATGCCTGTAATTCCTACTTCCCCATGTAATCATTGTCCTTCTACCCAATATAAGCAGCTGGCTTATGGGGAGAGGCAGAGCAGATATTTGTGGTTGACTTGCTGCTCTCCCATACTGCTGGCATTACTGGAGTAAACACTCATACATGATTTTAAAAAAAATTAAGGTCTACTTACTAAGTACCTTGTACTTGGTGGCTGTGAGTGACCATTTATTTTTCTACCTTTACCCACAACACCATGGCAAGTGGATAAAGACAGTTTTATTTGCCCACCGTGCCATGTCATAAGAAACTAAGGATTTCCACAAATAGAAATGCCATTGGCTTCTCCAGCCTAGTATTCCAGTGTCTGAATAGAGGCTTACAAACTTTTACCTCCACAACGAAGTATGGCCCGCACTGTTGACTGGCACATCCCCAGCTCCCAGGAGAGTACCTGGCACATATGACAGGTGCTGGAAAGTATTGGTTGAATGGAACTGAATTCTGAAAGAGGTGCCCAGGAATCCCAGGTGGCAGGTTCAGGATTTTTCTTTGCCGTAAAGCAGAAGGACCACATGGCAGAGTGGGAGTGGAGGCAGGAAGACTACAGTGCTGGTTTCCCTGTACCCTTATCAAGCCTTTTCTAGTCACACACTCACCTTGAGTCTCGGTTTTCTCATCTGTGAAAAGAGAAGAGCTGACGCAGAGTTTTCCAACTTGTTACCTTGGGTTCCAAAGCTCGAGGGAGGACATGCACCATAACTGCCTTCGTTTATTTTATTTTAAGGGTTCCCATAATATCTTATTGAGTAGAAGTTTCCACTGCTAATAATAAAAAGTTGAGTCCTTTGCCCCTAAGACTCTAGCCCCCTGACAATATTCCTAATTCTTTAAATCTAGCTCCCCTGGCATCTTATGGTTCCTAAGACACCTGAAAGTCCTTCCCCTCCCAGAGCCAGTCCACCTCTGCTCCCTCTGCCTGGAATGCCCTTCCCTGGACACCTGTGGCTACACCTTCGCCAGACATACTCCTACTTAGAGGCCACTTTCTCATGAAAGTGCCCCTGCTATCCTCAGATTACTCTGAGTCAACATTATTTGTGCTCACAGCACTCTACTTAATAGTACTTTTCACATTAGCTGGTTGCTCCGTGGTTAGGGCGTCTGCCCTCAGACTAAAGGGTCACAGGTTCAATTCCAATCAAGAGCACATACCTTGGTTACAGTCTTGATCCCCAGCCCTGGTTGGGGCATATGCAGGATGCAACCAATCGGTGTGCTTTTCACATCAATGTTTATCCTTCTACGTCTCTCTCACTCCCTTCCACTCCCTCTAAAAATCAATGGAAAAATAACCTCAGGTGAGAATTACTCCCCCCCGGCATAGGACTTCTCATAGTTCAAATCAAATAAATCAACGTGATTATTGGACTCATGTCTGTTCCTCTGGCTAGATTGTTGTTTCCATGAAACTGAGGACAGACACTGTGTCTGTGTTGTTCACCACCTAGTCCCAAAAACTGAACTCATATGTTTTACTCAATAACTACTTCTTGAATTAATAAATTAGATAACGATAAATTTTACAGGCATTAAGATGTTACATTAAACCTAAATAAGACGCTGCACAACAGTTAGTTATCGTATAGTTACTGTCCCCCACATACCTTAAGACATTGGACAAGCCTGAGCCAGGGTCACACTTCTCATAGAAAAGTAGAGAAACGATACTGGCCCTTCCCACTTTTCTGGTTCTGTCCTATGTGATGTCTTAAAGCGAGAGGTCAGCAGACCCTCCACAGCAGCTCAAATTACCTGTGGGTGCATACTCCAGACCTGGGCTGTCTATATGGAAGTGTCTAGCACATGTGACTAAAATTAAATAAAGTCAAAAATTCAGTTCCTTAGTCTCACTAGTCACCTTTCAAGTGCTCAGCAGCCATACATGGCCAGTGCAGACAGAGGCCATTTCCACCACGTGGAAAGTTCTACTGGATAGCACTGTGGTAGCCCCTGCTTAGCTCAGCACTCGCCATATTTCTGGGTCATCCTGGACCACATTGTTCCCTACCTGGGTTTTGCCTTCCTTCCCAACATCAATAACCAGAACTGCTGATCTTTTCTGAAAGGACAGAAGTGAGATGTTAAAAGCTTTCATCTGTCAAAAAAAGTTACTTCTCTGAACCTTTCCAGTAGATTAAAAATGTTCTGTTTGTTTTTTGATTGTTTTCACTCCCTTTGCTGGCAACAACTTCCTTTCAAAGTTGACCCTCTCGAAATCACCCGTGTCACTGGCTGTCGCATTGCACTGATCTTCGAGGAGCTGGCCTCATTCTCTATGTGCCCAATGCTGAAGCCCGGGCTAAGTCCTTGGTTCTTTTCTCATCATCTCTGTCCTTCTAAGACCCTGGCTCATTTGTTTCTGAAGAAATCTTTCAGCTGTTCAATGATAGCTCCAATATCTGCATTCATATGTCACTCACTACTCAGCGAGTGATCGAGAAAAAAAATAGTTGGTGAGAAAACCTAAGCAAATCTGCTTTCTTGAAATTGACTCTTCATTTTCTGGCTTCTTCTTACTGAGATCATCATGTATTTAATTATTTTGTGATCATTTCCTCCAAGGCTTCCATCTAATCTTTAGTTGAGAGCTTTAGAGCAGCAAGTCTGTTCTTCCCTCTTTCACAACATTACATTAAAGAGGGATTTCTGCCTGCGTTGATTCGGCCCCTCCTGATGTTTGTGAACTATCCCCTACAGCTGCCAGGCTTGCTCTGGGCTCCTCCAGAAGCCAACGCTGAAACAAAGATTTGCAATTCCAAGTAACCGAAATGAATCCCAGACCAAAGCTCAAGAATATTTATAGGAATACAAATATACCCACACCTACCAGGTAAAACTCACAACGTCTGGAGAGCCAGTCAAAGATTACTAGTTAGGAAAAGAGCAGGATAATAGGACCCACAATGAGGAGATACATCAATCAGTGAAAACCCCACACTGACACAGATGTTAGAATCGGCAGACAAGGACATTAAACGGTTGCCACAACTGTATTCTATAGTTCAACAAGTTATGTACAGACATGGAAGATAGTAACAAGATTCCAACTGAGATTCTCTATGAAAACTACAAAAAATATACTGGACAGGGTTACTGAAAGAGTAAATATTGCAGGAGATAGGATTAGTGACCTTAAACATAGAGTGATAGAAATTATCCAAAAGAAAACAGAGAACAAAGGTATTTCAACACCCCTTTCTCAATAAGTAACATCACAAACAGAGAGTAAGTGAAAAAACAAACAATCCTGTCAACAAACTTGGCCTCGCAGCCATTTGTGGAGCACCACACCCAACAACAGCAGAGTGCATGTTCTTCGCAAGTACACAGGAACCACGAATCAAAATAAACCATATCTGGGTCATGAAACTGGTCTCGATTAATTTAAAACAAATCAAGTTGTACACAGTTTGACTTTAATGTAACCCACAATGGGATTAAATTAGAAATCAATCATTGATAGATACCTAATCTCCCAAATATTTGGAAATAAAATATTTGGTTGTTATTATATTTTTAGATGATCCATATGTCAAAAAAGAATGCAAAGAGAAATTATAAAGCATTTTGAACTGAATTAAAGTAAAAATACCATATCAAATTAGATGGATGTTCAAACTAAGGAGAAATAGCACTGTATGTTGAAAAAGAAAAAGAGTCTCAAGTCAATGACTTGAATGAACCCAGAGGACATTTTCCAAGTGAAATAAGCCAAATACAGAAGAATAAGAACTCGGTGGTACTATTTATATTAGGCATCTAAAACAGTCACTCAGAGAAGCAGAGGGGAGAATGATGATTGCCAGGTGTGGGGGAGGGGAAACAGGGATTATGAATGAAAGGATACAAAGTTTCAGTAAAACAAGATGAGTAAGTCTTAGAGATCTATCATAAAGCATAGTCTATATTTAATGATATTATATTGTATACTTAATTTTTTTCTAAAAGGATACATTTTACATTAAGTGTTCTTATCACACAAAAATAATAATAAATAAAAGAGAGCAGGAGCAAACTTTTGGAGGTAATGGATATGCTTATGGCATGCAGTGACGGTTTCAAAGATGTATACTACCTCCAAACTCACCCATGCCCACTACACTCAATGTATACATCTTTATGTGTGTCAATCATACCTCAATACAGTAGTTACAAATTAAATCCAAAGCAAGTACAAGGTAGAAAGTAATAAAGATCTGAGTGGGAATTAATGAAATAGAAAACAAATAAACACAAAAAGCAACAGAGAAAATTAATGAAGCCAAAAGCTGGTTCTACAGATTATTAATAAAATTAGCAGATCAGGGATGAGAGAGATAACATCAATATAGATTCAATACATATATTAAAAGGATATTAAGTAATATCAATACCTTGGATATGGCAAATTTGAAAACATAAAAGAAATCAACAAATTCTTTGACAAGCACAAACTACTAAGCTCATTCAAAAAGAAATAGAAAATGAATAGATCTATATATAGTAAATAAATTAAATTTGTAATTAAAAACCTTAACATAAACAAAATCTCTTCCCAGATGACTTCATTGGTAAGATCTAAGAAATACTTCAGAAATAAATAACATCAATCCTACACAAACTCTTCCAGCTCTTATACAATTTATTTTATAAAGCCAGTATTATTTTGTAAACTACCAAAATCAGACCAAGCAAAGATAACCATAATAGACTAATACTTCTCTTGAGCATGGATGCAAAAATTCTAAATAAAATTTTAGCAAACTGAATCCAACAATATATAAAAAGGATAATATATCATGACCAAATTGAGATTTATCCTAGGAGCCAAAGTTGGTTTGACATTCAAAAATCAATTGATGTAATCCACCATATTAACAAACTAAAACCAGGAAACCACATGATCATCTAAATAGATGCATGAAAAGCATTTGCCAAAATTCAATATCTATTCTTAATAAAAACTCTTTGCAAACTAAGAATATAGGAGACCTTCTTCACTTGATGGTAAAGGACAACTAGAAAAAGGCTACAACTTATACCACACTAAATGGTGAAAGACAATGTTTTTCCCCTAATAAGGAATAAGAAAAGAATGTCCATTCTCTCCGCTTCTGTTTGAAATTACAGAAGTCCTAGCTAGTGAAATAAGGCAAGAAAAATAAATACAAGGCACTGAAATTAGAAAGAAAGAAGTAAACGGCATTTGTCTGCAAACAACATGATCCTCTATGTAGAAAATCTAATGTAATACACAAAAAGCTACTAGAACTAATACGTAAGTTTAGCAGGTTGCAGGATACAAGCTCAATATGCAAAAATTTATTGTATTTTTAAGCGTTAGCAATGAACAATCAAAGCCTGACATTAAAAAAAAAATACCCAAAATAAAGAAGTTTAAAAAAGCAATACCATTTACAATAGCATAAAAATATGCTGGGATAAATCTGATAAAAGATATGCAAGATGTATACACTGAAAATTACAAAACACTGCTCAGGTAACCGCCTAATCAATGGGGCAATATACCATGCTCATGTGCTGTAAGACATTATTGGTAAGATGTCAATTTATCTCCAACTTCAATACAGATTCAACACAATCTCAATCAAAATCCCCACAGGCTTTTTTGAAAAAGAGGAAGAAAAAAGTTATGGTGCTTTAGAAGTTAAATCATAAACCAAAAGGAAATGACTACCAATGGGAGAAAAGAGAAGGTTTCAGTTTTTGAAATAAATAGAAAGATTTAAGCAAAGGGGGCTGAGGTAGAAGAAACTGTACAAGGTGGAGAGTTAAGGAAGTGGTGCTGATTTCCTGTGCAGGTGAACCGGGAGAATGAGCCAGGTTTCTCACTTCCCATTAGCATGTCACTTCCTATCGGAATCTTAACTCCTGTTGCTTGGAGGTCTTCAGAGAGCCAAGCTTGTATATAATACTCCTCCTCCTCCAGACTCTCACAAGACTACATCAAGAACGAGCAGCCTTTCAGAATCACAAAGAGGGCTCCAGATTATGTTCTTTCTCAAAAGCTCCCAATTTATATGATAGATACAAAGATCTTCACTATTTTTCCCAGCTTCAAATTTCAGTCTTCATCTCATTTCCCCTTCACTGTTCAATTACCACTTTTAAAAGCACAATCTCTCCCTCTAAAACCACTTACATTTTGTAAAACTTTAATATTTTCAAGATAGTTAAATAAGAGCTAAAAAATGTCCTTTTGTGGAGACAATAAATATCTGTTGTCTAATAAGTTGTTTTTAAGATCTTGTTTTTGTCCAAATTTTGAAAACTGCTAAACTCCTGAGTTCAGGACCTATTTTCTTCCCAGCTGCTCTGGTTTCCAACTAGTTTGTTATTTTGATTAGAAGGCTGAGCTTTAAGACAAGCATCTCAAATTATTTCATACCTTTGACAAGATCCTAATTGGTGATGATAAAAAACCAAATCATTTGTATTATGAGGAAAGAAAAATATATGGACTATGGAGGAAATGTTGTTAATGAAAAAAGGTAATGTGAGACATGATAATTCCAAATCTGTATTTAAAAACATGCAAGACATGGAATGAGGGGAAGCTCGAAAAGTGGGTAGAATGTGCTTACATTTAGACTGAAAGCATTAAATCTATTAAGTTGGGTTGAAATGCAGATAGATAGATAGATAGATAGATAGATAGATAGATAGATATAGATTCACACACACACATACACATCAAAGTGTCTAATCCATGCTTGTTGTTTGTTACCTCAAATATTTAGCGACGTTAGTGATCACTTTCTAGTTTACCCTGCAGGCCAAATTATCTTCTAACTCTAATCCCACCCAAACTAACACAGGCCACGTGAATGTATCCTGAAGCTGATTTTGTTTCTGTTGCCAAGGATGAAAATGCAAAAGAACATCTGTATGCAAGGCTGGCAAGTGGAGTTGATAGTGATACAGTCTGCATACATACCCCTGACAAGATTTTTTTCTGGGAATAATTACCATGTTTTGACATAACTGCATATCTTTTAGACACCATATGATCCTGGCAAATGGAAGTGTCAGTGAAAATTATACTCCATCAACGTAAGCCTTCCTAAATGCCAGGGAAGTAATTTGATCTGTGCTGTGAGTTACGTCTATAGACAGGGTCCAGATCCTGATCATGGTTTATTCCAACCAAAGAATTAGAGCACACATGACTATTATGTGTTTCTTTTGAACTACTGTATATTCCAGACCTGCTCTGTCCAACAAGGTAGCTGCCAATGACACGTGGCTACCGACCACTCCAATGTGGCTCAACTGATTTGAGATGTACTGTAAGTGTAAAATTCATGCTGAATTTCTAAGACTTAAGTATGAAAAGAGAATGCAAACATGCTCATTAATAATCTTATATTGATTACATGTCAAAATATTATTTCAACAAGCAATAAAATGGGTTAAATAAAATATTAAGTTCATTTCAACTGCTTCTTTTTACTGTCTTTAGAAAATTTAAAAGTACATATGTCTCTTGCATTATATTGCTATCAGAGATTACTATTCTAGACCATAAAGATTAATAAATCCCCTGGACTCACTGTTTGGTTCTACTTTAAAGTACACAGACAGAAAAAGACCACCCTTTGAGATAATCCCCACACACACACAATGTAATCCTCTGGAGCACCAGGATATGGGTCACTTAGTTTTTCAGAGCATTCCCTGGTCCTCTTCCAGGGCTGTCCTACAACTTCTGCAGTGACAACTGACTCCTGGTGACTGTGTGAATGTTATGTTGCAGCCAAAATGTCATCCTCATTATTAAAAAACAACCCCTCACCTCTCAGGCAGGAAGGGGAAGACCTCTGTTGTCTGACAGCTAGAAGACGGAAGCCCCAACCAAGTTCTGGCCCCTTCTCTGGGAGCAGATACCACCAGTGTCCACCTGCCCCCCCTCCCCAGAACTCCCCCGTCATGTTCTCACCAGGGATGCAGACTCCTTCACTGTTTCCAAACTGACGCAGCCTTCACAACTCCATGCCCTTCCACATGCTATCTGTCTTGCTGGAATGCTCTAATCCTTTTTCTCTGCCTGTATAGCTCCTGCTCATACTTTGAAACCCAACTCCTTCAACATAAATGCATATTTTCTTGACACCATATGATCCTGACAAGTGGATCCTTTGCAGAATCATGCTGCTCTGCCCCCACAGTGCTCAGACATCCTCAGCACAGGTAGGTGTCACTAATTATTGGATTCCCTAACCGTCTGTCTCCTTTCATTTGTGTCCTCTCCATGTGCCTACAGCACATCAGGCCAACACAACAAGCAGTGCACTGAAGAGTGTGGGCACACATTGGCAAACACACACACATTATTTATTCTCTTGTTGCCTATGCTTTCGGTGTCATATTCAAGCCATCACTGTGAAGAGTTCTCCCTATGTTTTCTTCTAACAGTTTTATAGTAGTTTGGGGTCTTATATTTAGGTCTTTAATCAATGTTGAGGGTTTTTTTATATATGGTATAAGGCACAAGTCCAACTTCATTCTTTTGCATGTGGATATCCAGTTCTCACAACATCTTATATAATAAAAGAGAAACATGCAAATTGACTGTTACCACCAGCCAATCAGAGCAGCTGTATGCAAATTAACCCAGCCAAGATGGAGGCAACCAGCCAATCAGAGCAGCTGTATGCAAATTAACCCAGCCAAGATGGAGGCTGGCAGGGCGGCTCTGCACTGGGAGCCTCCAAGGCCAGCATAGCTGTGCCAGATGTGTCAGCTCAGTGGGAGGGGGGGTCTGGCCTGGGGCCTCCTCGGGGCATCCAGGAGCAGCTGTCCTGGGTCTGCTGCCTGGCTCCACCGCCTCCCCTGGGGGCCTCCCTGGGGCATGCAGGAGCACGGGGCTTCTGCAGGATGTGCAGGGGCAGCCGTCCTGGGTCTGCTGCCTGGCTTTGCCCCCTGGGGGCCTCTGCGGGGTGTCCAGGAACACCCGTCCAGGGTCCGCTACCTTCACCCGCCCCCCAGGGGCCTCCATAGGGCGTGCGGGAGTGTCTGCTGCACAGTGCGGAGAATCCGAAGCCAGTTCACTGCCCGGCTTCACCCCGGGTGTGTTTGCTCAGCAGCAGGGCCCCACCGAGGGATTCTGCACCAGCATCCGCCCCTGGCTTGCCACCCAGCTCTGCACCAGGTGTGTCCCCTCAGCGGTGGGGGCCCACCAGGCGTGTGCGATCGTGGGCCCTCCGGTGGGAAACATCCAGGCCTGCATTCACCAGCCTTCCCACCCCCAAATGCACGAACCCTGAAGGGGCTGTGGGCAGCCTGAAAATGGCCCTCAGCCCCTCACCCAGGCTGGCCAGGCATGCCAACAGGTGGACATCCCCCCCGAGGTGTCCCAGACTGCAAGAAGGCACAGGCCAGGCTGAGGGACCCCCACCCCCTGAGTGCACAAATTTTTGTGCACCAGGTCCCTAGTTATCTGATAAAAAGATTGTCCTTTCCCTATTGTATGACCTTGGCACCCTTGTCAAAATCATTTACCCATTATTCAAGAGTTGATTTCTGGGTTCTTTATCTATTTCAGTGGTCTGTAATGTCTGTTGTGGTGGCAGTATCATACTCTTTTCATCACTGTAATTTTAAATCAGGAAGTGTGTCCAAGTCTGTTACCATTTTTAAAAGATTTTTTTTTTTTTTTTTACTCTTCATGGACCCTTGAGAGTCCATATGAATTTTACTACCTGCAAAAAACACTGTTAGGATTTTGATAGAGATTGAATTAAATGTGGTAGTACTGACATGTTAACAATATTAAGTCTTCTAATTAATGAATATAGGATGTATTTTCAGTTATTTATGTGTTTTTTAATTTCTCTTAGTAATGTTTTATAGTTTTCAGTGTACAAATCTCTTGACTTTTCTATTAAGTTTATTCATAAGTATTTCATTATTTTTGATACTATTATAAATGGAATTGCTTTCTTAGTTTCCTTTTTAGATTACTCATGATTAATGTATAGAAACATGACTAATTTGTATATGTTGATTTTATATCCTACAATGTTGCTGAATTCACCGTGTGTGTGTGTGTGTGTGTGTGTGTGTGTGTGCGCGCGCGCTAAGGGGGGGTGGAGAGAGGTAGGATCTATCATCTGCAAAAAGAAAATGTTTACTATTCCTTTCCAATTTGAATGCAATTTATTTCTTTTTCCTGCCTAAGTGCTCTGGCTAGGATTTCCAGTACTATGTTGAATGAAAGTGGTGAAAGAAGGCATCTTTGTCTTGCTCCTGATCTTTCAGAGGAAAGCTTTCAATCTTTCACCATAGAGTATGATGTTAGTTGTGGCTATGGGTGATTTTTATGTTTTCTATTAATCAAGCACTATTTTTTTCATTGAATATAAATGTACTGTCTGCTGTGTTTCAGATACTTAAGCTAGAAATCCAGCATTAAACAAAACAAACCCCTATTCTTCTAGAGCTTGCATTAGGGGGAAGAGAAAAACTAACAAATAAATGTCTGCTGTTAGAAGTGGTGAGACAGCCCATGAAGCAATACAAAGCAGAACTAGAAGGTGTGTGTGTGACGGTGAGGGCTGCGATCTTGAACAGGGTGGTCAGGAAAAGATCTCTGTGGGGTGAACTAGCCATGGGCCACCTTGGGGAAGGACAAAGGTTTGATTTCATGGCTTTGTATTGAGCATGCTGTCAAGAACGGGGGAAGTACAGAGATGGATTAGGGTACCACCCCAAGCTCTGTGGAGCCTTTAGTTCTGACAGGTAGAAAAAGAAAGTGAAGACAAAGCATTGAAGAGTTCAGAGTGCTGAGGTCATAAGAAATTAATCAGCAATGCCTGAGGAAAGCTTTCAGCTTCATGACCAGGCGGGTAGTGGGTAAAACAGGTCAAAATGCAAAGAGCTCTCAAGGTTTCTAAGTAGGAGTCAGCAAGGTAATGAGGATGTCAGGAGAATATGTCAAGTTTCTCCCTAATGAACCTCTAAACCAGTGAGTCAAGCAAAACATGCAAAGTGACAGCCTGAGGCTCCACAGATCTGACATATCAACACAGAAATGGATCTATGCACGTGAATTGGTTACTATGTATATGCTGTGCAAGTGTTATGTCATTTCACAGGGCAAATGGTCATGCAATTTTTGTCTGGGTGAAAGAAAAACACTGCACTTCTGTAGAAATACATTAAGGAAAGAGTGTTCCTCTATCTTTTCTGGTAATTTGACTGCCTTAATAAAAACCCCACCAGATTTCTCATCTTGAATACAGGGCTAAACAAAAATTTTAAGACTAGTGATGCCATAGCAGCTTCCTGGAGTGATAATATCTATGGAAAATGGACTGGATTAGTCGAGCAGCACCCTGAGAAATATGTATATCATCATGATTACCTCCCATTTATAGCCCAGCCTCCTGGGAGAATGCTGATCAGAGCTGCCAAACAAGAGAAATCAATTCATTCCAGTTGCACTCGGTGACTTTCCCACTTGCACTCGGAGAATTGGCCTGGAATCGCTTTGAAAAGAGATAATCTCTCTTCTCCTCTCTATTTAAACAGAAGCCTCTGTCAGAAATGGACAGAAAATATGTTTTGGCAGCTGAGTCAGAGGTAATTGTAAAAGCTGAATGCTCGCAATTTTGCAGGCTTTGCCACAGAGACATGGGGGCAGCCACTCAAGTGGATGTAGCCGGACATTCTAGCAAACTGCAACCCCACTGCCTAGCCCGGCTGCAGCCAAACAGCCTCCCGCTTGATCCTTTTCATGCCAGATATGTTGTGTTTGTTCACATATTAATTTCTGGGTGGGAGACGACAGAACAGACAAAAGAGGGAAGCTGCCATGACACCCTCTCCTTTCCCTTCGCATTTGTGCAGTTTGGGGCCCTCGTCTCACTGTACTGGGGAGGTTTCTGTGTTGCCTGCAAGGCCAGAGAGAGGGGCACCGCAGACACTCTGGGCACACGTAGGCCTTGGGCAGCTCCTGGGTGAGGAAGGACATGTGAGTTCACAATGCAAGCCTGGCAGCTGCCAGCCCCCCAGAGCAGTTAATAGCCTCTCTGGGCTCTCGTCTGAAAAGATGAGGAAGCTGTTTAATGTTAATCACTATAACTGTTAGGTATAAAATAAGAGAACTCACTTCATTTTCCTCTTAAACCTTTTTTTTTCCTTCCTTCCGCTGCAGTAAATTAGACTAATTCCTATGTGGCTCTAATTAATCATATTATCATCAACAACGGTAATTAAGTTACTGGAACTTTCCATAGACTGAGATTGTTTAATGTGAAATTATGGTCCAGGAGGGAACTTGTGTTCTTTTGCATTTCCGCCCACAGACAGGAAGTGGCATTCTCTCCCACATTGGCAGGCCCTGGATAACAATTGATCAACCAAATCCATAGCATTTATTCATGTGTAGTGAGTCACACAAACTGTTGACGTTTACCAGGATGCTGACACACTGAAGAACGCTTCCCAGTCCCCAGGAGAGAGCCAGCACGTGGTAGACAGCCCATAAATGTCGGAAGGGATGCTCGTGGCAGGGAACACATCTATCGAATGCAGAACTGACATTTAAAATGTCACTTGAGTGTTCTGTTTCATCCAAAGATATGCTTCCTTCAATTTCTACTTCAGCATGTCAACTCCCAGGGCTTATTTCTGTGTTCCATGCTCTCACCATGTCACTAAACAAATGGGGATTTTTGTCAATCTTGAAAATTGTTGGAAAGAAGGTATGATAATACTTTGAATTGCTAACACTCTCTAGACATTCCTTCTGGGAATGCTTGCCTAGAATGTGAATGGCTGCTCTACTGACCTGCGCAAAAGTAGTGAGAATGAGGTGAACTCAGAACAAAGAACGAAAACTGAAGTAGATGCCAGTCGCTTCTCTCAGAGCCGCTTGGAAGAGGAACCCACTGCTGTGGTTAGTGGTTCTGTAGTAACAGACGCTTGGAGCACACATTGGAGAGCACTTCCCAAGCCATGTTAGTCTCCTTTCTCCTCTTGGAATCCTGAAAGCACCTCCTGCCCCTGGGCCTTTGCACATGCTGCTCCATCTTGCCAGTCACCTGCATAGCCCACACCCTCCACTCTGATGCTGGCTTAACAGCATCTCCTCCGACGGAACTTTGCAGACCAGTTTATCCATTACTTTCCTTCCCCTTTTCCTGCTTCATTTTTCTCCTTAGCTCTTATTCCCATTGGCCAAATAATGCATTTAATTATTTGTTTTTTTATTTATTTGCTGCCCACCTCAGAATATAAACTTCATGGGGACTCGGGTGTAGTTTTGCTCATTGTTACATCCCCAACATTATTGTATCTAATAATACTTGGTAAGGTGAGTGCTCAATAAGCATATATTGAAAAGCTGAACTGAATGAATGAATGAATGAATGAATGAATGAATGAATATAAAATGGTGGGAGAGCAATGACATCATTCATGTTGGTAATAGTGGTATTGATATTAATAACAGTCAATATAATAATAGCTAACATCTATGCAGGGTACAAAGTTAAACACTTTTACACTTTTCTTCCCCCCCCAATACACACACACACACACACACACACACACACACAGCCTCCTGGTCACCCAGGTGTCCTACCTATTTTGATGGTAGCCTGGCGGAGTATTGCGAAGAGTCAGAATTATTCCCCAGTGCTCCATCATTTAAGATTTGCTGTCAAGGGAAACCTCTTACACTTTATCCTGGATGTTAAGCAAAAATCAGTTTAAAATAGGAACTCAACCTTCATGGCCAGCGTTTACTGGCCACTGCAGACGTCCGTTCACCTGTTAGCACCATAATTAAGCTTGTTGAACCCATTGCTGTTGGTATATGCTATCCCTACTCATTCCAGATTCCAAGCAATATTAATCCAATAGTCCATCCCACCCTTCCTGTAATAAATACCCAGGACAGTTCTTCTGCTCAGAAGTAATCACACACCAAATAAGCCCGGAGCCCCACAATCCAGAGGAAACGTGAAAGAAGGAAAACAAACCCACAGAAAGTCATCACTCCAAGTTGAGTGGTCCCTCTGGTCCACACCAGTGCTTCAACCAGAGGGATCTTTCCAAATCAACCCCAATGTACATTTTCCAAGTGTAAGTCCACCCTGATTAAAGCACTGCTGCAGCTCCCCACTGTTTTGGGAATCGAGTTTGCCTCCTTAACACGACCAAGAAGAACCCACAACGCAAGGTCACTGCTGATGACTCCAGCCATGCTGGAGACACCTTACCACAGCGTTTCTCCCTTCAATTTGTCTTACGTGCCCTGTTCCTTTGGACCCAAGAGCCTTTGCACATCTTCCCCAACCTTCACCCGCTCAGTATTCTTCCCATAGAGCCCAGCCTCGGTGTTGCTTTCTTCTCTGTGAACGCTCCCTGACCACCAGACCTGTTTGTGACCTCATGGCACTGTGTCACTTACAATACTTTACTAAACTGGCAAGCACAGATTTGAATATCATTTGACCACCACCTGTCTCCCCTATGAAGTTCTGAGTTCCCTACAGGCAAGGAATGACTAGATTTTGTTCACTATCTACTCCTTAGCACCAAGTATGGCACCTGGCATAGGCAGGGTACTCCATCAAGATGAGTTAATGAATGGGTGGAAGAACAAATGCACACTCCATAGCCCCCAGCAGTGTCTGTACCACAGGGTTACTGTAATTCTATAAGAGTTACAAAGTAAATACTTTATGAAAGTATAAAAAATCATCTTCTCCCTCAATCCCAAATCTATAAACGTAGTAGCTAACTTAATTCTGTTGAGCATCTGATAACCCTTTACTACCTTCCAGTTAACAAAGGTAAGTGAGGAGTGTGTGAGTGTGAGCACACCCTCGTGTGGCCCCTCATTCTTGTCGAAGTAAAACATGGCATGCCACAGTGCCTGACAGATGAGAGGCTCCAAGTATACACGATGAGTTAAATGAAAGATCCCACCCAAGAGGCACGGGTCATGTGATCAAATCAGCGCTGCTCCACTCGGTGGGATGCATTTCCATTACTCACGATCCAGCTCCTTGTTTCTGAAATCCTCTCAGTTACTTAGCAATTTTCCAGTTCCAACAGTTACGTCTCACCTGCTCGCAGCCACTGTGACCTTGGGGCCATTAAGAAACAGCCTACTGTGACACTGAAGCACTGCCTTCACCCATATATATATGTTCTTTTTAAAGGAGAACAGGTTTGCTTCTCAGGCTCAGGTGCTACTGATCACATTTTATTCTTTTCATTTAAAAAAAAAACACCACAGGATTGATCTCTCTTCTGAATCTTTCATTTTAGCGACCACTGAATGAGAAACTAGCCGATGAAATAAATACTAATTGCAAAATAAAGAGACTACATTTTGGGACCCAAGTGCCACACCACCAAACCCTCCAGGGACTTGAGACTTCCCACCTGGTCATGAGCAGTGATCTTCGAGGGAAGGTAAAAGAGAGAAGTGTAAACCATTTTAAACAAAAACTATGAACAGTATCTTTAACAAAACAAATTATTTAGCCCCAAATTCAAACCTAAATTTTGACATCAGTTCATTTGTTCAGCTTGTTCCTTCATTTACTTGACAAACACAGCTGAGCACATTGACCAACTCTCACCAGGCTACCTTCACTTTTATCAAAATCAGTTAGCGGAGTTATGTTTTCCATGCAGGGATCATTTACAGCCGAAGGCTGGGTTTAAAACAGGGCCTTTCGATGATAATTTCCAGGCCTTATTTACGTCTCTTACAACAGTGACCAGAAAATGTTTGTTCTGTTTTGTTTTTATGACTCTATTATAGATGTCCCTCACTTCCCCCAACCCCCATGCCTCCCTTCACCTTGCCCACTATTGTCTATGTCAGCAGTTCTCAACCTCTGGGTCAAGACCCCTTTGGGAACTGATTGACCCTTTCACAGAGGTTGCCTAAATACGTCCTGCATATCAGATATTTGCGTTACGATTCATAACAGTAGCAACATTACAGTTATGAAGTAGCAACAAAAATAATTTTATGGTTTGGGGTCACCACAACATGAAGAACTGTATTAAAGGACTGCAGCCTTAGGAAGGTTGAGAACCACTGCTCTATATCCATGGGCTATGCATGTAAGCATATATGTTTTTTGGTTGGTCCCTTCCTGTCCCTTCCACCCCCTTCCACTCCTGAGATCTGTCTGTCTGTTCCAGGCATCCATGCCACTGGTCCTGTTTCATTCGTCAGTTTATTTTGTTCTTTAGGTTCCATATGTAAGTGAGATCATGTGATATTTGCTGTGGAACTCTTATCCTTTGAGACGGATGGACCTGGAGACTATTAAGTTACTCGAAATAAGCAAACATTTTTAAAACTCATTATAGGCCAAACCATATCACTGCATATCCACTGCACCGTGCATGGGTAGCAAACTCCAAGGGATAAACAGCAGCATATCCAAGCTATGGCAACCCCACAGTTGTACCTGATATTCTCAGAGAGCATTCTGTCCAAAACCTCACCCACACAGAGCTGAAGAGTTACAAAAAAAAGCAATCCTTCCTCTGCCTGGCTTATTTCACTTAGCATCATAATCTCCAGGTCCATCCAGGCTCTCACAAAAGGTAAGATTTCCTCCTTTTTTTATGGCTGAGTAGCACTCCATTGGGTAAATGTACCACAGCTTTTTTATCCATTCATCTACTGATGGGCACTTGAGCTGCTTCCAGATCTTGGCTATCCTAATAAAAGAGTAATATGCAAATTAACCATCACTCTGAGACAAAAATGGCGGCACCCATAGCGGTGGGGCAGGATGCTGGCAGCGTTACCCTGGCAATGGGAGCCCAGCAGGCAATCAGACCGCAGGTAGCACCCAGCAGGGTCTACTGGGAGGTCGCCATGATGACCCCCAAGCAGATGAGCGGGGGCTGCAGGCGGTGCCAAGCAGGGCCTTCTGGGTGCCAGCTGTGGAGGAGGGGGAGCCAGCGATGGGACCTCTCAGGCGGTGCCCAGCAGGACCTGCTGGGAGGTCACCATGATGACCCCCAAGCAGACAAGTGGGGGCTGCAGGCAGCACCCAGCAGGGCCTGCTGTGCCACCATGGGGGAGCAAGCAATCTCTGGAGGTCGCTGTGGTGACCCCCTAGCAGACAAGCATGACGCAGGCAGCACACAGCAGGGCCTGCTGGGCAGTGGTGGCCGCCATGGGGGAGCAGACAAGTGGGCGACTAGAGAGCAGGCAATCGGACTAGCAGGCAGCACACAGCAGGGCCTGCTGAGCTGTGGCAAGTAATCAGGACCCACATGCAGCACCCAGCAGGGCCTGCTGGGTGGTGGCAGTGGCAACTGGGGAGCAAGCAATGGGCACCCACAGGCAGACACTCAGCAGAGCCTGCTGGGCAGTGGCTGCATCCACCGGAGAGCAGGCAAGTGGGGTGACCAGGAAGCAGGCAACTGGCCCACAGGCAGCACCCAGCAGGGCCTGCTTGCCCATGCCCGTGGTGTGCAGCAGACAAGCCCGGCAGAGAGCAGAGAACCACATGGAGTGGGCCCAAGCCATCAGTAGCACATCTCCTGAGGGATCCCGAATTGGAGAGGGTGCAGGTCAGGCTGAAGGACCTCCCCGCCTGCCCTCCCCCATTCCCCACCTACCTGTGCATGAATTTTGTGCACTGGGCCCCTAGTTGTAAATAACACTGCAATAAATTTAGGGGTGCATATATTCCTTTGATTTAGTGTTTCAGGTTTCTTTAAATATATCCCCAGAAGTGGCATTGTTGGGTCAAAAGGGAATACCATTTTTAATTTTTTGAGAAAACTCAACTAAAAAAAAAAAAGAAAAGAAGAGAAAAAAGAAGTGATCCTTTAGACCAAGTTGCTACAAACTTTCTTCGTAAAGGGACAGGTAGTAAATGTTTTAGGCATGGGGGTGGCAGTCTCTGTAGCAACAACTCAGGGGGTCTCAGTGTCCTGAGAGTGGTCACAGAGGATACATACACACATGGGAGTGGCTCTGTTCCAACACAACAGTACGCATAAAACTTAGGGTGCAGACCTGGCTAGAGGACTGCAGTCTGCCATTCCTGTAATAGACATGGCTTCCTAATAAAAAGCTTTTCTGAACAATGCTGGGGGCAGAATGAATCACCAACATGAAACTTGAGGTAGACTGATGAGGGTTCAAAACCCATATAAAGGGCCAAGTATCAGAAGGTGCTTTCACATTGATTTAATTTTCATAATGTCATTGTGTATGTACCATGAATGCACAGAGTTTAAATTTCCACCCAATGTATTTTGAAAAATGCGTCTATCTATGTAACCCTCAGCCCAAGAAAGAACATTGCCATTGGCCTCAGAAGTTCCCTTGGCGTCCATCACCATAGCTCAACTGAACCTGATCTAGAACGTCACCAACGTGAAAGGAGGCAGAATGAACTTGGAGGTCTGGCCCCTATCACTCAGTATGCGGTGTGTGCCCTCGCTGTGCTGGACTGTAGTTCTCCGTGTCCACTCCCCTTGGCAGCTGTGCTCTGGCCCACTGTAAGAATAGGCTACCATTTATCCCTTCCTCTTCATGACAGGGACACAGCGTCCCAAACCTCTCCAGTCAAATTCATTTCGAATCAGAAAGAGAATAAATACTTTCAGAAGTGTCTAAGCTGGAAACAAAATTCTCAACTATTATCCTCACTATACCAAATTTCCATGTGAATCAAGGTTAACCCCCGCCCGCTAAATGCCCACCTTGGATCAGTGTAAAATAGAAATAATGTACACACTCCAACTAATAATCCCTGCTTCCCAGCATCCCAAGCAGGCAACCCTGGCACATTCGGCAGCAACCATGAATGTGGCTCTCCCGATCCTTTCAAGCTGCCATGTGATGGACAGGCCTGTGGCATTTCCTCGGCTAACATTGGACTGGGAAGCCGGATTGCATAATTAACACCCATAGTTATCTTTCAATGCCTGCACCTGGCACTCTTAATTTAATTATCTCTCCATTTCCACAACCCACTGCACACTGGTGACTGCTCCACCTGGCCATCCTCGACCTGAATCTCCACTCGCCTGTGGGACTTTTCATCCAGAAATAATTAGGGACACAGGGTCCTCTGTCTCGTGGCCAATTCAGGCATGAATGTGATTGGACCAGGAGGAAAGTTTTATCTCAAATAAACGCAGTCAGCTTGCAGCAGCGGTTAAAGGGACAGGGTTGACTTCCAAGCATTTCTGTTGTGCTGGAAGCTACCCCCCCACACACACACACACACAAGTGGCAATGACCTTTCAGAAAACCTGGAGCACTCTGGTTCTGGAAATCATCTTCTCCCTTGGCTTGCTCATGGTGGAGAGTGCAATAACGAATTGGAACTGGCCTCCCAATGAGGCTAGTTGTCCAGCCTGCCCTCAGTGATCCACGCTAAGGACGCACAGATAGAAGCAGGTGACCTGTGACCCAGAGATGCTCTGGTTCCTCATTCTGCCTGCTTCCTTCAAGTTGCTGTTCTACCTCACGTTTGTTACTGTTAGTCACCCAGTGTGACCAGCAGGTAGCAAGCTTGATCAGACAGTCCTCCACTTCTCCTTGCACTTTTTGATTTCTTTTTGAAAATGACACCTACCGCCTAAAATTGTTCCCACACTGGCAGTTGCAATAATAAATTTACAAATAAAATGACAGTATTATAGAAAATATAAATTGGGGCTCAGAATAAAGTCAATGAGGTGTGTGCACACGCACACACACACACACATCTAGTATTGGGTTACAATGATCAACTTTAATACTCAATTTTAAATAAGCAAGCCAGGCTGCCTTCAACATCACTTTATTTCAGTCTCTTACAAGACACATGAGAGAAGCTTCTAGAACAGTGGTTCTCAACCTTCTGGCCCTTCAAATACAGTTTCTCATGTTGTGGTGACTCCCAACCATAAAATTATTTTCGTTGCTACTTCATAACTGTAATGTTGCTACTGTTATGAATCATAATGTAAATATCTGATATGCAGGATGGTCTTAGGCGACCCCTGTGAAAGGGTTGTTCGACCGCCAGAGGGGTCGCAACCCACAAGTTGAGAACCGCTGTTCTAGACAGATTTGTGAATTGTAGAGACCTTGCTTTATTTAAAAAGTCCCTCCTCACTCACATTCTAGGTTCACCTTTGCTAAATGCAGAAAAAAATTCTCGGGAAATTCTGACCTGCTTTTCTCAGCTTCTCAGAGTCTCAAGGGTATCCAGAGGAGGTATAGAACCTCACCCTCATGGATATACCTCAGTGGCACCCCTCCTCTTCACCAAGGCACAGCCCAGGGGAGGGAGGGCTGACAGATGGCTGTACTGCCAAGCCACACCGCAGAAGTGGCCAGAGCCCACTTCTCCTGATTTATGGCCTCTGCCTGCAGTTTGATAGGGCACGTCCTCCCCTCGCATAATGTAAGGCAACGTGCAGAGTAAGTGCAGGAGCTTGGTGAACTCTGCAACCTCTCTGTGCCCAATCTGTCTTCCAGGCCAGAAGTCCTGACAGAGGGGTTTTCTCCTGGATCTCTGCCTCCCTGTTTCCATTTCAGGCAACCTCCCTTATTAATAACAAAAAGTGCTGATCTGGGACATGGACAGGGGCATGTATGCTGGTCATTTCTCTCTCTCCTCAGAATAAAACAAAAAGGAAGGAAGAAAGTAAGGGAGAGTAAGAGGGAGGGAGGTAAAGAAAAGAAGGGGAGGGGAGGGGAGGGAAGAGGAAAGAAGGGAAGGAATCCACCAACCTTAACTACTCACTGTGCACCACAGTATTAAGACATGCTGTTCTTAAGCTCAGAACACAGCTTGATTTCTGTCTAGGAGCTTGGTAAGCCTTTACTCTCAGAAGGAAAGGGGGAAACATTGCCACCTAGATGAGAAGAGCCAGGATTTGGTGCCCAAAGATCTGGGTCTTAGTTTATGTTCCCCAGAAGCAAACTCTGAGAAAAAGGATTCTGGGGCAAGTGACTAATTTGTGAGATGGAGGAATGCCAGCAGTTCTCACTATAAGTAACTAGGGCATAATCCAAGCCTCAGGGGAACTCTGGGAAAAATACATAGACCATGTACTTCAGTGTTATCTTAGGGAGCTGGGGTATTTATACATCCCATCTATCCCCAGAAAGCATTCATTCCTCTGACTTTTGGTCTACCACCAACGCAGGCAAAGCACACCTAGGTGGCCAGAAAAGGCATTAGGCAAAGTACACAGGTGTCCTCATCAGTACAAGTGAAGGATATGGGCAGGGCCACAACAGTCTCTGAATCTTGTGTCCTGCTGCTAATCAGAACGCGACTCAAGATGTATCCCTGAACCCCTTGGACCCACATCTAAGCTCCCGATCTGGAAAACAGTGCCAAAGTGCCTATCGCCATGCTGTGGTGAGAATGAACTGAGATGATACCTCTGAAAGAACTGTGCAAATTATCATTATAAAGCCCTGTAAAGTCATTAGTTCTCCCAAGCCCCAGAGATGGCTGGGAGCCCACCACATGCCCACAGCTCCAGGAGAGATAGGATTGGAGGAAAGGCTTTGCTTCTCCAGGTCTTGCACTGAGCGCTGAAGAGGAGGTACATTCCATGGTCAGGATCCTGCTTGTCGGGGGGTGCAGTGGGCAGGCGCTCTGCCTAATTTTTGAGAGAATGAATCCAGCCTGTTTCCCCAGTGTCCCAGCTCAGGGGAAACCTCATTGCATTTTGACAAGGTTAGGGTTGCTTATGTAAGACCAGGAAGAAAAGGCAATTCGAGCAGTGGGAGGGGCAGCAGTCCACCTTTCTTTTTCTCAGCCCACCCCAGGTGACATCTGAGTGACACCTTGGGGTTGGGTAAGCAGAGAAACTAGAGATTGTCCTGTCCTCTGGCCACAAGGTAAACTATCACTCCACACTTCCCCCATCTCCAACTCCTTCTTAAGCAAAGACATTTTGGCATCGAAGTACCCATGCTACCTTCCAGAATGATGATGCGAAAGCTGATGTTAGTAGCTGGGTGACAACTATATGAAAAAGGAATCCTTACAACTTAATCCAAGTATTCAGCCCATTCAAGAAGAACCTGAAGGAAGTTGTGATTAACCATAACAAGGATCTAGGAGATGCACATAGACACACCCCACCTTCAAGTGGTTCATACTCTCTTAGCCTAAAACAGGCCATGCCCTTAGCAATGCCTTCAAATCCAGAAGCCCGCCCACTCCAGAAGAATGATAACTAGCTGCAGCTAAAGCTCTCCCTCCACTCAATTTCCCTCCTCACCCATGTCCCTCAGGACAAAGTCTTCTTAACCTGGGACTAGGTTTCTGTTGGGTAAGCTTGAAGGGGATACCTAAGTGCCCTCAAATTCTGTGTTAACTCTTAATCAGAATGTAGAGTGGTTATAATCAGAACTTCCACATGGGAAGTGTCCCTCAAGAATTAGCAACCGCCATCCTCGACAAAAATGACGTCTGGAAAATGCAGGGAGCTGGCAATGATCTACACCAGAAAGTACATGGGCCGTTCTGATCAATAGGACAGAAAAGGGGGCTGGACCCCTGACTTTGCCCTATTCTCCCTGGTTCCCCTTTTTGGGATTAGCACTGAGGGTGCCTCGTGCTCTTATTCTCCCAATGAGGAAATAAGGTGCAGAAACATGGACTTATTTTCCAAAGTTATGTGGTGATCTGGAGATGAGGGTGATGACCATGAGGCCCTACCAGGACTTTTCCTACCAGTGACTGCCCCTTTCTTCTCTGAAAACTGGGAGTCCTTTTGCTCTCTTGAGTTTCATGCCTTTCTGGTTTTCTGAGTGTTGATACCATAAACTATTATGTACTGCCCCTTCCACACTACCCGTCTCCCATATGACTGTCAGCCAGGTTCAAGAGAAGCTCTGCCCTGCTCAGGGCCCTGGCTTTGCAAATGAGGTGACAGTGGGGAGTGCTGCTGGCCTAAGCAGAGAAATGGCCACATCAGAGGCCTTTGCTTCTGGCTTAATTCCCTCTGGGGTCTGCCGAGGGAGAAATTAACTTGTATAAGTCAGATCCTCTCTCAGGAACTAAATACCAGCAGCAAACAAAAAGCAGACCAAAAGCATTTGTTTGAAAAGACAAAGTGGGACAAGGGCAGGGAGCCAACCTGTACTCCCCCATCCAGAACTAATTGTCAGGACTTCCCTTTAATGAAAAGCAACAACAACAACAAAAAATCACAGAACTAAAGGATTTCTTTCTTCCTTTCTTCCTTTCTTGTAACAAAGTCGGGCATATGTCCTCTCTATATAATTCATTTCACTTGTGGTCCCAACCAACCTCAGGCACCACAGGAAATGGAGAAGCAGAAGAACTTTCCATAGACAGGTCCAAATGTTTGCCTTCTGATGCCACCTGATTAAACCTAATCCTGACTACCACCGAGAAAGGGAGAAATATGCTGGCTGTTCCCTGTGTCTTTTACTCAATGGTGTTAAGTACGTGGAGTGAAAACCTTGCATTCACTGACATTTTCCCGTTTCTCTCTGGGGACCTTTCCTTCCTAGTCTAAGTGTCTCTCTTAATAGCAGGGGATCAATGGGGTTCAAATAAAGGAACCCCAATTGTCTTACTCCAATAGGGTTCCATGGCTAATAAACAGGAAGCCTGTCTAAAGCTGGCTTCTTCTGTTTGTTGATTTGTTCTCTGGTTTTTGTTTCACCATTTTCATAATAACCATATGAATGACATAACTGAGTCTGCTCCCAGATAGGACTAATGAAGCCAAGGTCATGGCCATTATTCCTAGGAACTTTTTGTTGTTCTTGTTCTTGTTGCTTATGTGTCTCTATTTGTCTTTATTATTTTTAACTTTTAATTTTTTTATTTTTCAATTATAGTTTACAGTCAGCACTATTTTGCATCAGCTTTAGTTGCATAGAACAGTGGTCAGAATATCAAAGTGGTCTCCCAACGTTTTAAGTACCTGCTTGGCTGCATACAGAGTTATCACAATACTAGGGGCCCAGTGCACAAACTCCTGCACCTTGAAAGGAACTGTGGGCCATGGGGCTGTGGTGGGCACAGGAGTGGGTCTTGGCTCATCCTCCAAGCCCCTGCCCAGCCGCTCCTGCCGTGGCCTCTGGCCCTCTATCTGCCAGCAGCCCTGCTCCCACCGCCTGATGGCACCAACCCCGCTCGAATCCACTGATGGTGCAGAGCAATTGAGGCTGGCGCTAGCAGTGGATGCGAGCAGGACCAGCGCCAGTAGCGGGTGTGAGAGGCAGCTGCTGGCCCCGATCACCCCTCAGTATCAGGGGGAGGTGGAGAAGCCCTGAGGGGAGATTGGGCCGGTGCAGGGTACACCGGCAGCAGGTGCAAAAGCCAGGCAGGACCTCGGCACAAGTGGGAGCAAAGAATTCTCAGTAACCACAGAGGCTTGCCCTGATGACCAACAGGTACCCCACTTTGTTCTGGCACCCCCACTCACCTGCTCCACCATCCTGCCACAGCTGATGCCCATCATGTTCCGCACTCTGCTGCCTGTTGCCAACACCCACCATGGTCTGCACATACCCCCTGGTGGTCAGCGCACGTCATAGTGACCAGTTGTTTGGTTGTTCGGTTGTTCCGCCATTTTGTCTATTGACATATTAGCCTTTTATTATATAGGATTATTGACTATATTCCCTATGCTGTAATCTACATCTCTGTGACTGTTCTGTAACTACCAATTTATACTTCTTAATCCCTTCACCTTTTTCACCCAACTCCCTAAACCCTGCCCTTCTGACAACTGTCAGTCTGTTCTATGAATCTGTTCACATTTTTATTTTGTTCTTTAGATTCCACATATAAGTGAAATCATATGGTATTCATCTTTGTTTGACTATTTCACTTAGCATAATAATCTCCAGATCCATCCATGCTATAGCAAAAGGAAGAGTTTATTTTTATGGCCTACTAGTATTCCATTGTGTATATGTACCACAGGTTTTTTATTCACTCAACCCAAGATGGGTACTTTGGTTGCTTCCATATCTTGGCTATTATAAATAATGCTGCAATGAACATAGGGGTACATATATTCTTTTTTAAGATTTTAAAATTGATTTTGAGAGAGGAAGGGAGAGGGAGAGGGAGAAAGTCAATTTACTGCTTTCTGCATGTCTCCTACTGCAACCCTGGCATGTGCCCTGACCAGGAATTGAACTTCAACCTTTCAGTACATGGGAAAATGCCTAACCAACTGAGTCACACAGGTCAGAGCACATATATTCTTTTGAATTAGTATTTAAGGTTCCTTTGGATATATTACCAGAAGTGTAATCCATGGGTATTAAGGCAATTCTATTTTTAATTTTTTGAGGAATCCCCACACTGTTTTCCAAAGTGGTTACACCAATCTGCATTCCCACCAACAGTGCACTAGGGTTCCCTTTTCTCCATATCCTCCCCACCACTTGTTTGGTGATTTATTGATGATAGGCAGGTGTGAGTGATATCTCATTATGGTTTTAATTTCTATTTCTGTGATTGTTATCTTTTCACATATCTATTGGCCATGTGTATGTCCTCTTTGGAGAAGTGTCTCTTCAGGTCTTCTGCCTACCTTTTAGTTGGTTTGTTTGTTTTTCTGGAGTTAAATTATCTGTTGTTTTGTTTTCAATATGCTCTTTATCCTCAGAGCATGCCTCAACCTCAGAGGGCTGACATAGCTGGGGGAGCTGTGGCACTGAGTAAGAACAGCAGTAGGTCATGCTATCTCTGTCCTCCTCCTGGTCCTCATCTCTTGCAATGCTTGCTTTCATGGCCTGCCCTCAACTTCTGCCTCTGCTACCGAGATACAAGGTGCCAAGAAACACAACTACAGCACATGAGGAATTCTAGACACAGGAAGTTAGAAACTTCAATCAATGTCACAAAGCTAGGGAGCTGCAAATGTGGGATTAGAACTGGGTCTAGGGTCCCATCCCACAAGGTTAGGGAACTATGTCACTAAAAAGCATGGGCATCCTGGGGCTTTCATGTAAGGAGAGGTGTGAGGGAATGTTGCCATATTTGGGAGTGGGGGTAGTGGGAGTTATCACTAATGATGAGGACCTGGGAGGCCTTTTAAAGGAACTAACTAGAGAATCCTGTCCTTCCCACTTCCACTGGCTCCTCAGGCAGTGTGATCCTATTCCAAAACTGGGCCAGAGTCCAGATTAAAACACTCTTTTCCTGCTCAAACTTCCCCAGTCTGTCCCCCATCATCTAGCACTTGAAAGGCAGCCTGGAAGATACTGTGGACACCCTCCCCACACCTCCTCAGTCTCTGTAATTTCAGTCCTACCCACCTCAACTTCCACCTACCAATATCAGTATCTCTTTGCCCAATGTGTGATGGGCAGGATGTCTCAGGAATTAACACCTCCCCCCACCCCATTGCAGCATCCCTTAACCGACTGCTAATGAGACGTGGTGTACACCTGCCTCTGCTCCCTTCCCCCAGGGGTGAGAAAGTGCTGAGGGGCAAGTTTTACAGAGTCCCCAGAAAGGCAAGGTGCCACCAGGGCTGCCATCTTCACCGAGTCACCTTCAAATAGATGGCTTATACTCAAGCACTTGCTCAGGGGCTGCTTCCGGGAAACCCACACTAAGACAGGCTGTGTCATATCCTAGAAAGAGCCTCAAAAGAAGCAAGAAAGCACAGCTTCCAGTGATTTCATATCTCTGAGCCGCAGTTTCATCATCTGCAACAAGGGTCACAATGCTGCCTAAGGAACTCAAGTGTGTGATGGAGGACGGGCCCATCGTGGTGACCTGCCAGGCCGCTGAGGGCCGGAGCTGGCCAGATGCGAGAGTTAGGTTTCTGTTTTTGAGCCACAGAACCATGGTGCAGTGAGATGCTGCCATGGTGAGATGCTGACCTTGCTTCCTGGGCAGGAACTCTGCTCCTGGTTCAGAGCCCCGGCTTCACGTCTGCATTCCTCAGCCTCTCGCTGGGCAAGGTTGGCATGAAACTTTTTACTCCATCTGAAGTGGAGGTGGAAGGATTACAACATCCTAAAGCTTCCTGGCATAGGAGGGTGATTACAATAGCAATAAATACATTCTCCCTTTGTGAACAATGTAGGGGAGCTGGCTGGGGTCTTTTAAAAGGAAACTCTAATAAGCAAACTGTCAGGCTCCAAACCACAAGCTCACAACTCGGCCGCTAGCCTGTTCGATGGCAGGAGGCTGAGTGCCTGGGAAGTTCTGACCTGGGCTTACTTTCTGCTCCTCCGCGGAAACACAAACGTCTTTCCTGCCTGCCAGGTCTCCGGGAGGAGGCAGTGTGTTTGTTAAGAAGACTGAGATATCAATCATCAAGCAACTGGCTAATATTTATCGTGTGCAATATGATGCGAACTGCTATGTTGGAAATAGTATTTGACCAAGCAATAGTGACTTGTGAAAAAATGATTAACATGCTTAGCTCAGAGACCACTCTGAAATGTCCAAGTAGCCATTTTGGACACCTGTATCTCCGCTTCAATGGCTGGATACAATAAACAATTTTGGACTGTCTTTTTTTTAAAAAAAAGGAAATTTATTTTTTCTAATTTTTCAACAAGGCATAACTTACAATGGGAAAACACACAGGTGTCAGCGAACAGCTCGGTATATTTCAACAAATGTAGACAGTCTTGTAACTCACAACTCAACCGAGAGGCAGAGAATGCCATGGCCAGACAGTTCCCTTGTGCCCCGTCCAGCTAATGCCCGGGACACCCTCAGAGGTTAGTGTATTTCCCCAAAACAAGAACATTCTCTTACATAAGCACCGCAAAACTGCCAAATGTGGAAATTAAAAATATCAACGATGCTATTATCTAATTGACAGATCTTATTCATTCTGCTCATTATCTCACTAGTGTCTTTTAGAGAAAAAGAAAATGTTTCTGCACAGGATTCAATCCAGGTTCGTGCTCTGCACTCATCTGTCCCATCTCCCTGGTCTCCTCTGGACGGGAACAGCTCCTCAGTCTTATTTTTGTGTTTCATGCCCTTGCAGGCCAGTTATTTCATAGAACACCCCTCAGTTGGAATTTGCCTGATGATATTTCTCGACAGACTGCCTGGAAGTGATGTGTGCTTCCCATGACAACACATCAGGAGGCAGGATGCCATTAGGGCCAAGTCATCCAGGTTTCTCACTCGAGAGTCACTGTTTATTTCCTTTGTAATTAATAAGTACCCTTTAATAAGTATACTTTGACACCATGTAAACGTCCTGTTTATCAAGCATTTATTCACTACTTTTAGTATTAATTTATGGTTCTTGCTTGAAACAACTATGATGGTTGCCATATGGCGACTTTTCTAATCCCATCATTTCTCCCACTCACAGGAAGAGTTATTCCCATCTCATTCATTCATTTATTCAAATGTGGCCTCACAGATTCTTATTTTATCCGAGACCCTGTTACTGTCATTGTTTATTTGAATGTTCAAACTGTCCCGGCTTTGGCCAGTGCTCCTTCAAGCTGGCTTCTGTGTCCCTTTGACATGTCAGAACTGAGAAATGCTCCTGGCTGCTGAGACCATTGGCCCCATTTCTGTTTTAAGTTGTGTTCAATGCTCTTCTTTCAACAAAGCATCCTTTGGCTACAGTGCTGGGTGCTGGGGCCAACGGTTGTCATGGCTGCCTGCCCCTGGGAGAGAGGTGAGATAGATGGGCCTGGGACTGCGGAGGAAATGGGGTGGTGCCCACTGAGCACCCAGGAAGGAGGGCCACTGCCCAGACTTCAGTTGAATGCAGTGGCCCACTGCTGGATGTGCCAGTCCTGAGTAGGGACAGAGAGCACACACCATCCCCGAAGCCAAAGCCAAGCTGGAGAGTCCAGCTAGTGGAGACATGCGCCAGGAAGGACTGAGGTGAGGAGCCAACATCGAGGGGAGGGACAGGCAAGTGGTGCCAGGTTCCCAGGGCAGTCTTTGGATCATGGCTCAGTGCTTTAACTCTGACTACCCCGTTTTCTCTCTGGCTGGACCTTGACTATCTTAAATTCGTCATTGCCACTTCTCAGTAGAGACACCAACCAAGCTGATTGTCAGTTTAAAAGGAACCCAACATCCCTCTAACCACAGTTTTGACCCACTGATTGCCACCAATACGTTAACTGAGTACACACACACACACACACTCCTATTACTGAGAGAGCAACACTTCAATAACTTCCATTTCAGCCATTTATTCTATGAGTAATACTTTATCTTTCCCACCTTATGGAACTATGGGCTGTGCTACTAAATGATGCTTCTTAAACTGAATCTCATACCACAAAACACAAAGCCTGTTACTCAGCAGACATCCAGTGATGAACATTGGTAGAGCAACACTAAAGAAGAAACATCCCATATTTCAAAGGAGAGAGAGCCAGGGGTCAGAGCCACTCAGGGATCTCATAGACAACTCCCTTCATTCACACCCATGGATGGTGGGGTGCAGGGTACACCTGGGGGTGGGGAGGTGGGAATGGGAGGCGGTTAACCTTCATCTTTCTCCTACTAACCTTTCCCCTTCCAAATACTGCCACTCTTTATTTCTAAGCAAGTGGATACATTCCCCTCAATATGGAGGCTGACTGTTGGTCCCTATGTTTTCCATAACTTTCAATAAAGGCAGTTTGATCCTACCAAGGTCTCTTTACGACCAACGATTCCCACTTGTTATTGCTCAGGGTCTCATGAAGAGAGAGGCATGCTTTCTGGGGCTCCTCCAGGGATAGAGAGTTGGATAACTGCAGTAATCTTTGTGGGACAGAAAAAAAGTCCTAAGACCCTGCTTGTTAGGAATGGGTGGGGAAGGCAGTAGGGGAAGAGAGACTGGGACCCACAATCACGGTGAAAACTCCATGAAAATGAAGGACCTACAAGAAAAGAAAACTCTCCAGAGGTCTCCTTTCAGCCTAAAAGTAATTCACTTTTGAGATAATTGTCAGCTTAAATATATGCCATGGCCATGTGGTATTTAAAAGTCACTCTTTCGAGGCATATGTAACACTTTAAACAATAAAAAAACACACACACAACACCTTAGGAAACAGAATGAACACAAAAAACAAATAAATAGAAGTCGCTCTTTAAAACATTCACAGTAATGTTCACTCCCAGAATGCTGGGGTGACTGTTAGGTACACTTAGCTAAAGAGGCATGACTATAGAAGGGGTATGATGACGGCTTTGTGCTGAAGAAGTTATCCTTCCACACTTAAAATTTAAGCCATGGTCAATGGAAAGGGAAAACAGGACCCTTTCCCACCTCGCCTCCTCCCCACACAATGACTGCGTCAACTCGTAATTTGAAAAAGTAAGAACAGATCATGGATGAGTTAATCATGAGAGCTGGGCAGGTAGAAAGAGATGGATTTCCTGTTTGAAGGAAGCCCTTGCCAAACCTGGAAGGGGTTAGTTAGCAAAGAGAGAGTTATTTTTAAGACTCACAAAGTTTGTGTTGGCTTAAATATAGTCCTTGCCTGGAGGCAGGGAGCAAAACCAGATAATAAATAATACCTGGACCCACATGTCAGGGAAAAGTCAGAAAGAAAAAAAAAAAATCTTCATTTTCATAGGATAATGTCCTGAACCGCAGAACAGGCACCTTTGCTGCTGGCAGTGTCATTAGGGAGCCTGGAGGAGGGGCTGGAAATAGGGGCTCTAGCACAACCCCCAGATGACAAGGACGGCTAATACTAGCCCTGAAATGAGCCATTGCTATCTTCTCGTTCTCATGTCAAATGTAAATGAAAGCATCATTACAAAAAAGTCACTGGTTTTACTGACCTATCACATATCATTGAAGTAGTAGCCATGTGCTTTTCTTACAACAGCTTCATGAGAAATCTTCCAGCCAGATAGTTGCCTCAGATCTTCCCACAGGCCTCCCATTAGAAGCCCCACGAAAGCCCATGGTGAGAATCCAGAATGTGAAATAAACGAAAGAAGGGCCTCACAACGATTTCCCCCACCCACCCACTCGCACCCCCACCCCCACTTTCTGCAGGAGCTCTGGGTTCCTCTCCACCTGTGCATCTCCACCTAGGAGTGCTGCTAGGGACTCACTGGAGGGTTTGGGGAAACTCAGGAGCTCAGGTTCAGTAGGCCTGGGTGGGCGGGAGAACATGCATTTCTCACCTGCTCCCTGAGATGACTGACCCACACTGCTGGTCCCACAAGGCTCTTTGAGAAATGCTCCCTGCGTTAGTGATTCCCGTCATTCCCAGAAGTCCGCTGGAAGAAAAGTCAAGCTTAGGGGGCCAGTCGGGGACCATCCTTCTCCTGTTTGTCACTGGTGAAGTGCATCTGTGAGCCTACAGTGCAGCACCTGCGTGGCTGCCTGGAGCGTGTGGAGGGCATCCTTCTCAGCAGACACTGTGCACAGCCCTGAGAGCCCCTCTTTATGGTCCACAGGGAGGCTGCCCACTGTGGTTGGGCTTTTCCTACTATGTTCTTCTTTCCATTTCTCCTGCTGTTCCTCTGAGTTTACTCTTTGACTTGGCAGGTTCTTGCCATGCAGATAACAGCATTGCTCAGAGGAAACCTGGGGTCTGGGTGGGTTTCCCAAGCCATTCCGGTGTGTGTGTGTTGGGGGGAGGTGCTGCGGCACCACGTGGTTTAAAAGTACACTGCTCTTGAGGAAACCTGCAGCCCTGCTTGGATATCAGGACAAGCTGTGAGACATCAGCTTCAATAGTCATATTCCCCGTTAGGTGTTGGACGTAGGTTGTTCTGGAGCCTGCCTACCTCCTGGCCAGGGATAAGGTCGTTACCGCACCCGCAGCTCCCACTGAAGACCCGGCTGGGCCCCCACTAAAGACAGGAAACCTTCTGATGTCAGCCCATCCGCCCGACCACATCTCTCTCCTCCCTGGGCATTCATCGCTCGGGAGAAAATAACATATTTGCAACGGGGCCCAATGGCCCCTCTCAAGTTGTAAACTGACCCTTGAGATGTTTTCATTCTCCTGGAACTATTTTTCCTGGCTTACATGTAACATACAAAGAAAAAAAATCCTTTGCTTTTTTAAAACATCCAATACAAAATAAGCGATTGTTAAGGCTCCAAACAGTCTGTTGTAATTCCCTAGCATGCTCTAAAAACAATGAGCCCCATGAGGGTGTATGTTCTTTGGCCATCGCTTCTCTCCCCAGTTGGTTTGACTATACTTTGTTCCTTCCACAGTGTCTGTCATGCTACAGAGCATCCTGAATGGGCACCCCTCCTGGACACACATGCCAGGCCAGACTCCGGGTCTTTCCCTTTTAGCACTGATGGAGCTCAAACAGCTGACATTATTCTCAAATGGACAATGTTTTCCTTCTTTATGATGCAAGCAAGGCCAGTAGCCAATTCTGAATGATGAACCTAGGAAAATGGGCAAACCTTTGTTAAAACTCAGACATCTGACATAAGGCTGCCCAAGACCACCGGGTGTGAGGGAGATAGCATGTCCCAGGGGGAATGGTCTGGTGAATGACACACCTCACTTCCTCTTCGATGACTGGGTGTGGGAACTCCACAATTTTGGCCAAAGGAAGGAAGGAGGAGGAAAGCACATTTGAAAAGGACCTGGGGCCTTTTGGAAGGTCATTGCTACCCTACTGACCCACTCCTCCTAGCTGAAGTAGAAACAGCAGTGGACTCAGAGATGTGAGTCCGAATCCTCCATTTACTTTGGGATACTTACTCCACTGAGGGTCTGCAGATGATTAATTGAAGTTTCCCAAATATTAATGCCCTCAACCTGCATACCATTCATTGCTTGGTCCCTTGTGGAAAGTGCAGGTTATGGGGGAACAGAGTGAAGGTTACAATGAGGTGGAGTGAAGGTTACAATGAGGTGGAGTGAAGAGCCGCAGGATCAGCTAACACAGGGATCTCCTCATACCTGGAGAGCTCACAGGGATGGGAAGATATCAGTTGGTACTAATGGGAAGACTTCAAATTGTTTGCTGCTGTGTCCAAGCCACCCCAGTGACACTAGTGAAGCTCAAATAGTGAAAGATTTTGAAAAGTTCTGCGCAAGCCTGCTAAGTAATTGTAGCCCTGTCTTTTTACCATACCAACATGGATGTTAATAACTTTCAGCAAAATTCTTTTTGATATTCGACAGTGTGAGGCAAAATCATTTTTGTCCTGAGACTAAAGGAGATTCCAATTTAGCTCATCTTCATGCCCCTCATTCAGTCTTCCTGAAGAAAAGTAGAGACAGTGACGGGCTCAGAAATAGGAATTCAAGTGTTCCAGCTACTTTGGGATAACCATATCGTCGAGGTCTGCAGGTAGTGGACTTCTCTAAATACTCATCATCTTCTCTGGGAAATGCACGTGACATTATCCATTCTCCTTCAAAAAGAAGTCACAGGAATGTCATGAAAGGATTCCACCTGATGAAAAACCTATTATGTATCAGGTTCTCTAATGTGTTTTCCCTGCAGTGTTTGATTTATTTCTTACAAGAAGCCTATATTTAGGTATTATATTCCTACTTGTTACAGAAAAGCATCAAGTTCAAAGAGATCAAGAAGTGCCTCCTCGATCACATACCCAGAAAGTGGGTGAAATACATAGAATCCAAACTCAGATGACTCTAGACTAGAAGGCCTTTCTCTAAAACTCTTGAGACAATACGTGTAAAATTGCCCGGAAAATGCTGAAGTTAAGTCAAAGTTAAGATGATGTGATCATCCACTAACCAGAAACAGTAATTAAAATGACATCTCATTCATCCTGCCTAGTGAGGGAATGAGAGATTCCACTTAAGTGGGATTTTCCAGGTTTCCAAGGTTTGCCCCTAATTAAGAATCAACCTTTTTTCCCTCAATGCAGAGATTTTTTTAATGGAAAATTTCCAAAAGTAATTATGTTCTTTTTTGCTGTCTTGACTACACATGGATCAGAATTTTGAGATTTCTAAAAATAATCCAGGACATTAATGAGTATCAGGCATCAAAATAAGATACAATTGGGCAATGTTCTCAGAGTCTGTGATGTGGTTTAAAGCAGCCCCAAATGCCTAGGTTTGTTAGTTTTCCCAGCCTACTTTCTTTCCGAATATCATATTATGAAAATGTTCAAATGTGCAGAGAAGTTAAAAAATGGCTGCCTACCACCTAGATTCCAACATAACATTGCAAAATACTTGTTTTGTCACACAATCACCAGTCTATCCATTCCTCTATCTATCGACGTATTTTTTAAATGCATTGAAAAGTATATTGCAAATATCAGCATACTTCTCCCTGAATACTTCAGCATGCATATCATACAAATATCTCTTTATGGTATTTTTCTATTTTTAAAAAATATTTTATTGGTTTAGAGAGGAAGGAAGAGGGAGGGAGATAGAAACATCAATGATGAGAGAGACACATTGATTGGTCGCCTCCTGCATGCACCTCGACCAGAGTCAGAATCAAGCTTGCAACCTTGATACTGGAATTAAACCTGGGACCTGTCAGTCCACAAGCTGACGCTCTATTCACTGAGCCAAATTGGCTAGGGAATATTTTTCTATTGAGATACCATTTACATACAATGAAATGTAGAAATCTTAAGTGAATATTCATTGAGTTTTGAAAAATGAATACACAATGTGTAAGCAAAAGCGTTATCGAGATGCAGACCATTATCACTGCCCCAGAATGTTCCCTGGTGCCACATCCTAGTCAATTCCACCCTCACTCCCTCAGAAGCCCACTTTCTACAGGTCTTCCTGCCCCTCCCCCTGCCCACTGTCACTTTACCAGTGTCAGAGATCCTGTTTCTAATTTGTACCTCATTTTATTTGCAATTATCTGAGATCATAAAAGTAATTCTAAAGCCACTTTCAGAAAAATATATGGGCCCTGGTGTTGTCTTTCCTGTCAGGCTGAGAGGCCCACACCCCCCCCCCCCCCCAAAAAAAAAAGACTGGGAATTCCTGATATTGTCAGAAGCCTGATTTCCACTTAAAAGAAGTGCTACTGGACTGTCACTAAGCTTGGCCAAATGTTTCTCTGCCTGTAAGATCGAGTGCTGACCTGTGAAAGAACGGAATTTCTACAGGAGTTAAAATTTCTGTGGTTAGTATTTCATGAGAGTCCCGAGGGACTGGGTTTGGAAGGAAGATAATGGCTCACTCAACTTATTAGATGTGTGGTGATGTGGAGACATTTGTGCGTTCTGAAATTAAGATATTCACATGTTGTGATGCTGACCAGTCACATGTTGAGATGTCGAGACATATGCATGTTGAGATTTTGCAACAATCAGGTGCAGATGTTGAGACAATCCTATGTGGAAATGTTGAGACATGCACAGGTTCATAAGCTGTGACATTTGAGATGTCAAGGTACTATTCACAGGTTCAGTTGTAGTGGCATTTGCTTGTTAAAATGCTGATACGTGTGCATGTTAAGATTGTGGAGACAGTCACAAGTTCAGATGTTGTCACAGTCACATGCTGAAATGTTGAGACATCCAGGCCCAAGATATAGATACTGCCTCCTTCTAAGCAGTATCTGATAACACCCTTCCTCCATATTCCTCTCCCCACAGCAAGAGCGTTGGCGCCACCTTGGAGGTCTTCACAGACAGTTTATATTCATTCATGCCTATACATCCTGTATCTCTCTGCCTAAGGATGTTCTCTGGCCCCAAGTAGGTGCTCAACCTGTATACAGGCAGGCAAGAAACGCTAGGGGGTTACAGCCCAGGAGAGACCCTCAACCAATGCAAGATGAGATTTGGGAGATTAATACCCCAGCTCCTTCACCAGTCAGTGGCTCAACACTATCTCCCAGGGGCTCCTCAATGGCCGAGCTTCCATTGTCCTCAGTGGCAATGTCCCCTACTGGTATTTCTTGAGATCACCTCCCAAACAATCTACTTATACCCAAATCCTTATTATTGATTTTGGTGGAAACCCAAACTAAGCCATCTGCAAAGCACCAATCTTGTATCCAAACAGTCAAAAAGCAGTTAGGGCATCCATCCTGCCCATGTCAGTCAGTGGCAGCAGAGACTGACAGCTCTCTTTTTTAGGGGGGAGCTCCAGTATAGTTCCCTCAGTGGGGAGAGAAGATGTTGGAACTCCATGTAGGTTGTTCATTGCAAATGTCTTCTCAAGTCTCTGGGGTAAGGATGCTTACAGAGAGAGAAGAATCTTAGAACATGGGCAATTTGAAAAAATGAGAAAAAAGTTTAACTTACAGAAACAACAGATCAAGAAAGATACAAATGGTGCAACTGCATGGAAGATAATTTGGCAGCTCCTCATTAAGTTGACCATAGAGTTGTTCAAACAAAAACTAAGGCATAACATAGTCCATGGACACAGGCAATATGGGGGTGAAGGTCTGGGGCAGGTAGAGGCTGGGCAAAGGGGATGAAGGGGGGATAAGGGACATCTGTAATGCTGTCAATAATAACAATATATATTTAAAATTAAAAAATGAAAGATAGAAGTCTTAAGTGTCATCAGATACTTTTATAAGCTGGAAGTGGCCTTAGAAGTTTCTAAGAAAGTTCAAGAAAGATGCAGAGTGGTTAATCCAATGATGAAATTTGGGCAAGATTGCAAAGGGAATTAGGGGAGTCTACCTGGAGGTTCTACTTATCATGCTTTCAAAATGAGAGCAAAGTTTTCATGGCGGCAGTCTGTAACAGGCCATAAAACACAGAGGCCAGAGCTCAGGTGTGGTGCTCATGTGGGATGTACCCAGGTGTCATGAGAAGGTTGGATGTGTGTGGCCAATACCAGATTTCAGATGGGACCTCACCCCACATGGCCACCTCTGAGACTGTACACCCACTTCGTCCTCTTACATCACCTACTTAACCCTAAAGGCATTCAAGGTCATGGTTCCTGATCTGGATTACTGATAGGAAAAAACTAAATAAAATTGTCACTACTAGAGTTTTAGGCATTGTAAATAATCAACAAAAATGAAGACAGAATTAGAGCAGGAGGGAGAAAAGAGCTGGCAACTCACAGCTGAGCTGAAGGGACAAATTTGCCTTAGTTGGACCCACAGTGGTAACTGAAGAGTGATGAATGATAAGTGATGATTAAAAAGTACAGGACATACCCTGAAAACTAAACATCAAAATAATTAGCCTGGACATTTGGCAAAATCAAGGCTTGAAAAAGGTAGCCAACACCAGTTTCCAGGCCGAGCTCGCTGGCAGGCTCCTGGAATGCCTGTGAGGCTTTGCCCATTGTCTGAAGAGTGACATGACCGGTTCCCAGCTGGAATCTCTCACCCCAAGGACAGGGGCTACCATATTCCCAAACAGCAGGAGATATTTAGAAGATTATAGCAGGATAGGTATGTATCTCTGATTGCAGACTTTTTAAACAAGACACAGCACAAACCATAAAGAAAAAAGGTGATGCATTTGACCACATTAAGGTTTAAAACCTCTGTGTATCAAAACTGCCATCAGAGAAAAGGCAAGCCATGGACAAAATATAACACTAGTAAAAAATCTCTTATAGCTAATAAGAAAAAAAAACAACAGGCAAAGTTTATGAGTAAGCAATTTGCAGAGGTCACCATAAAAATGCCCGTCATTAACAGACGCTGGACTTGACTAGTGTATTTTGCTTCCTACAAATTCTGTCACAAATTACCACAAACTGGGTGCCTTAAAACAATGAACATTTATCCTCTCTCAGTTCTGGAAGCAAGAAGTCCTAAGTCAAGGTGTCTGCAAGGCTGCCCTCCCAGTAGAGGGAGAATCTGTTTCTTGCCTTGCTCAGCTCCGGAAGGCTGCTGGACTCGGTGGCTTCTGCCCACAATACTCCAGTCTCTGCCTCCACCTGTGCAGAGCCTCCTCTGCATGGTCTAACCTCCCTCCGCCTCTCTCTTACAAGGGCACTGGGTGATCTTCCCATCTCAAGCTCCTTAACTTATCACATCTGCAAAAACTACCAGGTCAAGTAATAGTCCCAGGTTCCAGGGATTAGGACCTGATATCTTCGGAGGGTATTAGTCATCTCCAACCAGTAACCAGGGAATGCAAATTAAAACCACACTGAGACACATCATCAGACTGACAGAAATCAAAAAGGCTGACAATGCCAAGGATGTATGACAATGGAGAACGACAGGAACTCTCCTCTCCTGCTGTTGTCTAAATCTATTGGTACAACCATACTGGAGAGCAGTTTGGTAAAATCCATGAAAACTAAGGATGCCCATGCCCTATGATCCAGCCATTCCACTGCTAGAGAAATACATCTGACACAAGAGCCTTCAGTGTAGCAATGTCATGTTGAAAACCTGGAAACAATCAGAACAGCCAGCACCAGGAGACTAGGTAACGAAACTGAAATACGATGATGTAACAGGATACTATGCGGCTTTGAAAGTAAGTGAAATAGAGCCTCATACATTGACATTGATAAACCCTATAAACATTACATCGCGGAAGAAAAGCATGTTGCAAAAGGACACAGATTGCAAAGTAACTTAGATAGTACTGAGTTTCAACTCACACAGAGAACAGTATGGTGATTTCCAGAGGAAAAGGAAGGTGGTGCGGGCAGTAGAAGAGAGTAAAGGGGGCATAAATGGCGACAGGAAACTTGACTTGGGTGGTGAACACGCAACACAACAGACAGATGATGTGTTATAGAATTGTACACTTGAAACCTACATAGTTTTACTAACCCATGCAACCCCAATAAATTCAATTAAAATATATTTTAAAAACATGCAGCTGATACCTGTGTTATTTATGGATACATATACATGTGGTGAAAACCTAAAGACATTAAGGAATCCTACACACCCAATTCTAGACAGAGGTTTTCCCTGGGAGGCAGGGAACAGAATGCAAATGTGAGCTCTAAGAAATCCAAAGGAGATTTCAAAATGTATTTGCCATAGTTCATTTCTTAGGCGGGTGAAAGATACATGGTGTTCGTTATATTAATCTCGTTACATTTTTATGTCTGAAAAAATTAAGTCACTTTTTTTAAATTTAGGAGGTGATGTATATTGCAGTCTGGGGTGGTGACAGATGATACCACTCAGTGGAAAAGCCTGATGGGGGGTAGGAAGAGAGACTTTGGTCTTAATCCCAGGGTTTTTTTTACCAAAGGGTTTTATGGGTAAAATTGAGGGAACCTATAAACTGGGATGAGGAAATCCATTTTTTAAAACTAACTTCTAACTAAAATGTAGCATTTACTTCCACTCTGAAAGTAGGCAGTAAACCACAAGGTATAAGCAATTTCTCTGACTTTATCACCAATAGCTGTCAGGTATTTTATAGCACTTTACGATGTGGCAGGCATTTCAAAATGGCATTTATGCTCATCGACAATTCAAAATGACAGTAGTTATTAGACCCACCACAAGATCTTGCTATTGAATGCATGAATAAAGAAGCACATAGGTTATTACTCCATCACAGGCTGTTTATTCACCATACTGTAACTGTTTCAATAGAGTTGACATATTTTTTGCTTCCCAGTATATTATACCCTATGTATTTAAAAGTGGTATCCTTCACCAGACTGTCAAGAGGGTGAAGCACCCCTGGAGAAGAGAGGGGCTGGTGGTTCTCAAGGAGCTGAGTCAGTGGCCCCATAGCTCCAGGCCAGAGGTCACAGATAAAAATCAGCTCTCAATTTAAGGAGGAAAAGAAAGTTGCACTTGTTTATCTTAGCAGATGTAGGCACAGAGCCCAGGAATTAAGGGGTGCTATTTTCCAATGTGCCATCCTTCTTACCCCATCTCTGTGTCTCGTTTTATTGGATTTTAATCAGGCCTATCTTGTGAAGTGTTCTGAACTCAGACTGAAATGTAACACAAGAAGAGAACTAGTGGATAAAATCTCAGAGGAGGCCTCTACACCGAACCGAAACCCATGTGAAGGCTGGGTCTATAATTCGGTGATTGGAACCACATGCATTTCCTACCCAGAAGGATGCCTGGGGGAAGCAGAGGTATGGGGAGCCAGCTGGTTTCCTGACTCAGTCCAGGCCAAGGTGTGGCCAGGCCTTAGAAGTCTGTCCCCGAGTCATAAGGATGCCAAAATGAAAATGAGACCATAACTACTTCCGGCAGAAAGCAGCCTTCTCCACAGCTCAGAGCCCACCCAGAAGGGGAGTTTGCCCAACATGGAAGACCTTGGGGGAGGTTCTGTGAACCACTACTGCCCATGGAAAAGAAGTGACTTATCTTAGGAGTGATGGCTGGTGGTTACTTTCATTAAGTCTGTCATTTGTTGAGCATTTACTATGTGCTAAGCATGCTGTTAGGTGCTTTTTAAAATCAACTTTACTGAAATATACACTATGCACAATAAACTGCAGCCATTTATATTTCATTATAATCATTAAACTCACTAAAAGACTAGATCTTAATTATTCCCACCACTTGCAAAGATGATAATTATATGAGGTTATAGAGGTGCTAACTCTTGCTACAATAGATATAATGACAATATGTGTATCAAATCAACATGTACACCTTAAATTTACACAATGTTATATGTCAAATATATTTCAGTTAAAAACAAAAGCACATAAAAATAATAAATATGCCCTTACTGGTTTGACTCAGTGGATAGAGCGTCAGCCTGCGGACTCAAGGGTCCCAGGTTTGATTCCAGTCAAGGGCATGTACCTAGGTTGCGGGCACATCCCCAGTAGGGACTGTGCAGGAGGCAACTGATCAATGTTTCTCTCTCATTGATGTTTCTAACTCTCTATCCCTCTCCTTTCCTCCCTGTAAAAAATCAATAAAATATATTTTAAAATAATAATAATAATAATAATAATAATAAATATGTGTACAATTCCATCACTCCAAAAGTTTCCTTGTGCCCCTTTGTGGTGCATCCTCTCTCACACCTGGCCCCCATGAAACCACTGATCTGCTTTCTGCCCCTAAAGAGTATTATGCATTTTCTAAAATTTTATACAGATGAGATCATATAGTATGTATTCTTTTTGTATTCGGCATCTCTCATTTAGTTGGAGATTTTTTGAGATCCATTCATGCTGTTGTGTGTTTCAGTGGTTCATTCCCTCAAACTGTTGAGTTGCATGGATGTACCCCTATTTATTTATCCACATGGATGCACCCCTATTTGCATATTCATTTACCAGCTGATAGACATCTGGATTTTTCCAGTTTGGGGATATTATGAATAAAATTGCTATGAATATTCATGTGCTTGTCTTTTTTTGTAAGCATAGTTTCATTTCCTTGGGGTAAACACCTAAGTATGCATTGGCTTGGTCATCTGATAAGTATATGTTTAACTTATAAGAAACTTTCAAACTGTCTTCCAAAGTGACTCCATTTTACATTTCCATCAGCTATATATTAGAGTTCCAGTGACTCCACATGCTTGCCAACACTTGGGATTGACAGTTTTTAAATTTGAGTCATTCTAGTGAGTGTACAGTATCTCACTGTAGTTTTATGGCTAACGGTGTGGAACAACTTTTCATGAGTTCATCAGGTCATATAATTTTATTCATCCTCTAAATATGATAAAAGATCCCTCTCAGGGGAGGCTCTTGCTTTTGTCTCTTGCTTCCTCTTGGAACAGTTGGTACAATGCAAATTCTTTAGGGACAAGGACCATGTCTCTAGCATAGTATCTGACAGATGGCAGGCACTCAACAGAAGTTGATAAATGAGCAAATGAATTCCAGTTAATTCTGGGATGTAATATGACATTCTAGAGCCTATTAAACAGTGTCAAGCTGTAGGTGTTCCTACACTGAATGGACCAAGACTGCTTTTTTCTTTCTTTCTGTGATTAAACTATTTCTTCCTTCATATCAGAACTTCAGCTTCCCCCTGCCTATACATGGCCCACTCCCCAAAGTGGTGATTTGAATCTACGGTGGGCTTGTTTGAGAAGCAAAAAAGTTTGTTTTAACTTCTAAATGTGCAACTGTATAAGCCTGAAGGAGAGCCTTAAAGACTTTAAAAGATGACTTTTGGAAAAACTTCCTAGGAGATTCCTATACAATGTTCTTCCCATTAAGAGCTGAGAAGCCATGCTGTAGCAGGAGTCCCAGGTGCCGTCAGCAGTTTAGCAGTGAGAGTCAATGAAGAGAACTGAGGCTTTGGGGAGAGAAACCAAGAAAGAAGGATCAGGGTTCAAACCCTGACTCCTCCACTCATTGTCCCTCAGACCTTAGAAAGCTCCTGAATCCCACTGAGGGAAAACAATGCTGTGTTCACAGAGTGTTCTAAGAATTAAATGAGAACATGGGTGTGGAAGCCGTCCACACACCTGCTCACAGAAGCCTTTTAGTAAGCCATAGTTTCCTTCTCCTAGAACAAGGTGTTCGCTGCCTCTGGTGCTGGTCCCAATCTCCCTTAGCAGCTCGTACTGCATCCCACAGCTGCTGGGGCCAACGCGGGGACTCTGTCCACAGAACTGCTCCATGGAGGCTGTACTCCCTGCATCCCCCAGGTGTTCAATGACTGACTGATATAAGCACAGACTATACGGTTCCTTGACCCACACAGGGACAGTCTTGGGTGTGATTTAAGCTACAGGACCAACTTCCCCTGCACTGGACCAGGTAAGGCGGAACCTGCCCTGATAGGGCATTCGTTTTCGGCCCTTTCCACTGCCATGCCCTGCTTCTCCCAATAAAATGTGTGCTCATGGATCCCCACCTCAGGCTCGCTTCCAGGAATCCTAGACCCAGAAAGAGGCACACGGGCCACACTTCCTTCCTGTTGCAATCATGGCACAAAGGACAAGAGTTTCTGAAGCCAGGCTCTCCGGTCACTAAAGTGTGAAGAGTCACGGAAGTTTTCCACACCTTCTGTGCTTCTTTAAACACATGGTTTGTACAGTGCTCAGCCTGCCCTAAACCAATCACATGGGGGAAACTGAGGTATCCAGGCAATCAAACAAGAGGCATTTTCTGAAGCTCTGGGAGGTGTACAGAAGAGAGGTAAACCTCTACTCAGAGTGTCAGAGGCAAAAAAGACACCAACGGATATTCACACCCCAGGAGAGGACTTTTAGGGAGGTTGGGAGTGACAAATATTACCACCCCCGACTATGCCCATGAGAAGGATGCTCAGAAGGCGATCACTTGGGTGACTCAGCACACGCTGGAGAAGTTCTCCGAGATGATCTTCAAGCTGAGACATAAGGACGAGTTGGGAGAGGCCAGGAAGGGTGGCCAAAGAGTAGAGGGAGGAGGGTCCAATTGAGTCACAAGGAGCTGAGCCCCAGGCGTTGGCCCTGACACTGCCTAACCCATGATGCAGAGATGAGATAGAGAGGAAACAGCTAGAATGAGCTTCGACGCTGGAAAAGTGGGCAGGAGGGGGGAATGCCCACACCCATGGGAGGAGTTGGCAGAGCAGCAGTGAGAGATGCCCACAATGCCAACGGCAGGTTTCCGGGGAAGACTCATGAAGCATGCGTGTGGGAAAATGTCTGTTCTCTGCCTCCCTCAGAAGACTCTCTCAAGGCCAGCCCTGGACCTGAGCCTTGAAGAGCATCACAGAGGCAGCCAAGCGTCAAAGCAACAGAGGGAGAGTGATGTCAATGATCAAAGAACCTGGGAGCCAGTTCATGGGGAGAGTGAGTGGCATTAGTGTGTGTGTGTGTGCATATACATATATCCCATGTGAGGAGTGAAAGGGTGAGGATCCCACTTGTACATATTGTTCCAAGCCCTTTGTTAAACTGCCACTGGGGCTTGGGCAGAGGCGAGTGGAAAACTCAGCTTGTGGCTCTCCTCTTTCCTGGAGTTCCCTCAAGCTGATGAAAAACTCAGCACAAAGCTTCGCCCAAGGCTGACTCACAACCCAAGGAACTCACAGACAAGCTGTCCTAGAACTCTCCTTGCTTCCTACATTCTCATAATGGAGAGTAAGTGGAAGAAATAGCCATATTAAGTACCTGCCTAAACTGGTCTACCCAATCTAATCATGCACATATAATACACGTTTCATCTCCTATGCTAAGATCAATGAGTTGGCAATGGCTTCCTGGAGCTCTGGGTTGAGAAGGAGCTCTGTGATTGATTCCAAAAGCAGTGGAGGAAATGCGGTGCCACAGATTTGTCCACTTTTTATTTAGAAAAATCTAATGAATTCAAATATAAATGTTCAAATCAAGTTTGTATACATATTGAAAAAACACACCTAACACTGTCTACATACAATAGCACAAAAATAGTGATAAAAAAAGAAAGCAG